>SKCR01026403.1:0-240174 GCA_019454045.1 Zanthoxylum bungeanum | reverse complement strand
AACGTAGGTCGAAAAGAATCAGAAAACAACCTGGGGTATGGGTTTCTGATCTCACCTCATAAAGATGTCTATCTTTTGAGGAATACCAACTGACTACGTATGAAGAAGTGTACTAGGTATCGACTCCCTATTATGGCAAAGTGCCATATAATCCGAATTGGATTCCATGTAAATCAACTATGTTTGGATACTTGTTGATGTACCGCAAGGCATTGTGCCTATCGGTACTATATGAGTCTTCAAGGAAGACATACATGGAAGGCAACATACCAACGTATAAAGCTAGGCTTTTAACGGAAAGGTATCGTTATCAACATTGTGTTGATTACGATTCAACCTTTTACCTGTTGCCACGGTAAATCCATTTGGATAATGCTTGTTATTCGATCCGTGATAGGATTGAAGCAAGCATTAGGTTCTTGAAATTATCGTTTTGATGTAATCATAATGATTTATGATTTAATTCAAAACGAAAATGATTCTTGTGTAAATAAGAGGGTTAGTGGGAGCGCACTGACAGTGGCTGTCCTATAAAATAATGATAATATGTCATTTCTTGGAAATGATATTCCTATAAAATAAATATCGGCGAAAGCTTGGATTTCGAAATACTCTCCGAGAATTCTTACATTGAAAAATGTACGCGACCTGGTGTCTCATAAGCTTTGAGCATATAGATTCACAAACAGGCCAATCCGAGTGAAAGTCACTGGATTGAGGTTAAGAACATCCGTTAGTATTTTTAGAGAACTAAGGATGCTGTCTTAGTCTATGGAGAAGGAGAACTTGAAGTGACTGGGGTCACTGTAGCAAGTTTCCAATAACCGATAAAGACGACTAAAGTCGCAAACGGTACTATACAGTTTGAATAACGGTACAAATGAGCTGGAAATCTTCCTAGCAAGATACTGTTACCGAATAAACAACAAATGCGGGTAAATTGCAGCAGATGAGGCAGCAATAGAAGCCATCTGGGTCAATAACAAATCTAATTAGATTAGATATAGTTCTGTTAGCAGCTGAGCTAGGCGTCAGCACAGGCTAAAGAATTAATGGTCTCATCAACGATCCAGATACATACTTCGATATTCATCTGATTCGTTCGGATCATACATCGTGGCGAAATGAGGATCGAATAAATCGCATCAAGATGATATTCATACAAATCCGCTAACGAAAGCATTTCTCAGCAATTTGAGCCAACCGTACATAGTTCGGGTGTCAGAGACTAGAGTGACTGGCTATAGGCCAAGTGGGAGATTGTTGGACAATTATGACCCATAGCGTCACTATTTATACAGTTCATGGTGTTGTTGTACAAATTAACTATGTGACAAAGGAGATTGCACTCTTATCATTTGTGATTAGATCACCTAGATGTATAAATGATGAGAGGTCCCTATGATTTGTTCCTGGACGGAGAATGATATTAGACAGTATCAGTCCACGTAGGATAAATCATTAAATATCCCTAGTCAGATTATTATAGAGATTGGACATCGATAAATACCTAAAAGACTAGTATTACACTTGTGCGCGTTTGTGAGGGCCAATCGGCATAGTTCTCATATATTTGGGTATAGGATACTCATGCAAGTGTAAGAGGAGGTTGTGTTTTACCGATGGTACGGGAAACAACTTCGCTCTGGATAGACCCCCCGCAAAATCCCATTGGTAGTATGACTATGTGTCTATGAGAGTCTGCAATCAGGGTAGGTGTATTTGGTCTTAACCTGAGACTTGCACTGCTAATACATACGACAATCAATATACTTTAGTTGAGGTCGTCCAGGGCTTTAACCGGTTATATGTACGCCATTGCTGGGTATATTGAGAATCGTAGTGTGTTGGGTGTGATGTCAAGACGGAAGTGTCACTCCAGTCATATGGAGATGATGGTCACGTAGGATACAGAACTCGTTCTCTTAAATGCTCGAGCTATCGGGGTATTATGACTAGGTCATGTATATCCGATTATAGAGACTAGTTACCAGACATCCGACAAGTGCTTCGTACGGGGCAGACACAATTCCAGCCCCAGACCTAGCACGTGAACATCCGATACTGGACAGAAATACGCAATACTTCGGTATACTATGCTTGATATAGATCACATATTCCTATAAGGATATTTCTAGAGAATTGGGTAGGCATGGCGCTTTGCTAGAAGCCAACCTTGTCTTGTAAATCGGTACAAGTGTAGTACGAGTTACTTACGTGTTCGGATAGTCCGACGACCGTATTTACTGCCAACATATCTGGGGTTCTCATGGGTCGCTTCCCGAAGATTCACCGATGATGTATGACTCGCACTTTATTAATCTGAGATTAATTAGAAGAGAGAGAAAATTAATCTGGGATTAATTACGGAGATATTTTATCTGGGATAAAATATTAATTAAAAGAGAGATAGCGATTAATTTGGAATTAATCGATAAAATAATATATTTGATATATTATTAGAAATTGGATTTCGACGCGGAATTAAAATTAGATTTTGATTCGGGCGAACGAATTAATTTAGAATTAATTCGTTAGCGACGTGAATAGTGATTTCGCTAGACATAATCGTTTAATTGCGTCGCGATGGAAAATTCATTAATTTGGAATTAGCGAACCCGAGCCCGGGATTATTTGCGAGCGCATTCGAATTTCGAATTCGAGTGCGGCACACAAGTCAAATCATGCGTCAAATCGTTAGTCACATCAAGCGTCAAATCAAATGTCACTTTGAGTGATGTGACAAGTTGTCACTTGATTTGATTGGTTGATGTAGTAGTTGAAAAGCATTATTGCTTTTGACTTTTGCTTTTTGACTTTTGGAAAATTGAAAAAGTGGTAAATGGTTTAATTTACTTTTTGGAAAATATATAAACCATAATTCATTTTTTCTTTTCCTAATTCTCTCTCCACTTTCACGATTTCTAGGAAACATTTCTTCCCTCCATTTTCTCTTCTCCCTCTCACGGCTCACTGCCGATTTCTTCCTCAAATTTCTGGTTTGACCGAAAATAAAGGAAGATGAAGAAGTGCTAGCACACCTTGGGTTATACATAGGTGATAGGGAAACTAACACATGAGCTTGGAATCAATTTTGGTGCTTGAAGCTTGGAGCTTCCATGGTGTCTCCCATGGCCGAATCAATGAGGACTTTCACAGCCCAAAGCCGAGCACCGCTGCAGTTCAAAGAGACCAAAACCGAGCTTCATGGAGGAGGCCAAGTGGTTTTGTTCTTCGCATCTCAAACCGTTCAATGTGAGTATGTATTCCGCCTTACTTCTTTGATGTATTCATGCGAATTTCTTGCTTGATTTCATGATCTTGGGACCTAATTAGAAACCAACATTTTCTATTCTGCTTTATTCTATACTTGGGATTTCTGCAGTCTATATCTCTGTTTCCTTACCAGAAGGATATCATCTCTACATGTCTCTAGCAAAGTCTAACGCTATTCTTTTATATCCCATTACTACTAAACTAGTACTTTATCTCTTCATCGTTTCATCTAGAAAACTTTTCTTTTAAATCTCTCACTTAAGGCTATTTTCCTCTTCCATTATGCTCGTATACTATATTCAAAGGCTTTATGTTTCAATCTCCCTTCACTACATATACACTTGTTTCCAAAAGTATCTCGAGGCGGACATCGAGGTCTATTTTTATTATTGTGTCTGACGAGGGATGGGAGGGTGGGGCTTGTCCTGGAGTTTTTTGGTTGCGTGTTTTCACTAATTACCCGTGTTGCGATTGCACATGTTGCTTATCCATTAGCTTAGAACTCTCTGCATATCTGGTGTTAGCTCTCAGACTTAGGTTCTTCTGCTAAAACCATCTGAATTATCTCTTTCAGCTTTACTCGTAATTTACCTCTGGGTATTAGTCATACTACCTCATACTAAAAACCTCCATAAGGCTTATGCTCTCTCAAACTTCTACCATACTACCACTGTTATTCTTTCTTTCTAAATTTTTTCTCTGTTACTTGACTTTCCTCCTTATCTCGGCTTCTTGAGTCTCCTAAGTCCTCACTTCCTTGGAAGCTCCCTGTCTTAACACATGTTATAGCATCACTGCCGATCTTTTAACTTAGATACTACACTTTCACTAATCAAGTATAAGTTAGGTGTCTAACTATGAGAAACTTTGTATAAGCCGGGTATCTTATTTCCGCGTTGCTATACGTTGCTTACTTCGATTCCTTACTCTTTTTAACCTTTACTTTCTTGGGAGCTATCCGTTCTGCTGTTCGACTATCTTACTATCTTGTAATTTGCCCATCTTGTCCCACTCCCTTCTTTACTTATTCAAATCCTTGCTGAGTTCTAATTTGAGAGGTATACATGTACTTCCCACTCTGATTGGGTGTCTATATACTTACTAAAGTATGGGTTACTAGGAAGAAGAATTATCGTTCGCTCTGTCGGGACCTGAATCGATTACTTACTGTCTTAGGGTTCTGCAACTCATATTATCCATTTTTGTGGACTCTTTTATGTTGTTGTTTTTACGCTACGAAAATATATCACCATCAGTATTGAATTCTCTTATCACTTTATATTCCCTTCTTACTGTTTCCATATTCTTTCTCTTAGCTCTAAATCATGCTACTGAGGTTAATGGTGGTTCGTTCTTCTGGCTGCTTTCTAGATTTATGCTCTCTGCTCTAGCTATAAGCCATAGCTTTGCTATCTAATCTTCATGTCCACACTGGTACTCCTTATTAAATCCTGAGTCTCTCTTATCTCATAAGTCCGTCCTTTTGAACTTACGTAGACTTCTACTGGTGTTGATCTGATCTATGGATTTCTTCCTAGTACTGGGATCTTGCCAACTTCGACTTGTGTCAGATTCTTTCTCTTTTATCCTTAAAACCTCATTGGTTCCTTTCTGGATAAACCTCTTCTCGAGATCTGATGTCTCTGTCTCAAAATACAGTATTACATGTATTGGGCTTTCGTTACGATTACCTTTATCCTAGTTGGTAGAGAATGAGGAAGGAATCCACATATCACTAGATATCGGCCTCCTTGTTCTGATACTCTGTATCCTGATAAGGTCTATTATTCATGCAAGATAAATATGAAATTGGCTCCATCAGGAAATTTTGCTTAACTGGTATAACTGAGGGATGAAAATCTAGATAGGTCAGGGCTTTGTCTATCAGATTTTTAGGTTTAAACAACTAATTATTTCCACTAATGACCTCCATTTATCTACTTAAGGGCATGAATTTGAAAATCTGGAATTCTCTAAATCCTTTTTAGCATCTAATATTCATTGGAACTACCATATCTATTTCTGGTTTCTTTCCTCTCTTATACTTCTTACTATTCTTTGATATTCAGAGTACTTGCAATCTAATCCTTTTTGGCATCTAATATTCATTGGAACTACCATATCTATTTGTGGTTTCTTTCCTCTCTTATACTTCTTACTATTCTTTGCTATTCGGAGTACTTTCTATCTATACGGGATATTCATAGTCTATAGGTTTAGCTTGAAGGAACTTCCTAAGGAATGAAGGATTCTTATAGAAGAGAAGAAACCTTATGTAGATCTATTTGGCATTCTTACTCTTACTCAAGCTTACTATATCTCATTTACTGCTATAGGTCCTAGCATTCTCTTTATCCTCTATTTTTGTATCTTTCCCACTTATTGTCTCTGGTTACTTGAATATATATATATATTTTTCCTTATTTTTCTTTATAGCTTTCTATTCCTTCTTTCCTGGATGGGTATCCTTAGAACTTTACTATTTCTTTATGTTTCTTTAATTGTTTTATCTCTGGCTGCTTAAACATCTATGCATATTTTATTCCTTTCTTATAGCTTTCATTTCTTACTTCCTTAAATACTTGTATTTTCTAGTTTCATTGCTTAACTTGATCTTTTACTAATAATTTCGAATAGTCATGGAATGATTCGTAACTAGAGCAAGAATTAGGGTTACTTATTGGGAAGAAATTCGGGTAGCCTCGAGAATGCTTACTAACCTGTCTAGGGAGCTTGAGTGTTGGACAATTATGACCCATAACATCACTATTTATAAAAGACATTGTGGTTTTTGTACAAATTAACTATGTGACAAAGGAAATTGCTATTTTATCATTTTGTAATTGGATTACTTGAATATATATAAAAGATAAAAGTCCTTATGATTAGTTCCGGATTAAAAAGATATGAGACAATATTAATCCACGAACGGTTTAATCATTAAATATCCCTAGTCGTAGTATTATCGAGATTGGACATCGATAATGCAGAATAGACTAGTATTACACTTGTGTGCGTTATGGAAGCTTAATGGCATAGTTCTCATATATTTAAGTATTGGATACTTATACAAGTATGATAAGAGGTTTTGTTAGCCGTTGGACCGGGAACAGCTTCGCTCTGGATAGACCCATCAGAATCCCATTGGTAGTATGACTATGTGTCTATAGGAATCCACATCAGGGTAGGTGTATATGGTCTTAACCTGAGACTTGCATCGCTAATACTTGCAACAATCAGTACGTTTTGGTTTTGGTCGTCCGGGGCTTTAACAGGTTCTGTGTACGCCTCTTCTGGGTTTACTGAGAATCATAGTGTATTGGGTGTGATGTCAAGATGGAAGTATCACTTCAGTCATATGGAGAAGATGATCACGCAGAGATACATAACTAGTACTCTAATATGCTGCAACTATCAGGATAATATGACTAGGTCGTGATTATCCGATTACAGAGACTGGTTGCTTGTGATCCGATATATGCTTCGTACGGGCATACACAATTCCAGCCTCAGGCCTAACATGTGACATCAGATACTAGATCGTAATATGTAATACATAGTATACTATGTCTGATATAGATTATATATTCTTCGTTGAATATTATGGAGAATTGGGTAGGCACGGTGCTTTGCTAGAAGCCAACCATGTCTTATAAATCGGTGAGAACGTGGTACGTAGTACGCACATGTCGGATAGTCCGACAACCCGATTTACTGCCAACATATCCAGGGATCTCCTGGGTCGCTTCTCAAAGATTCACCGATGACATTTGACTCGAACGAAATTAATCTAGGATTAATTATGAGAGAGAGAAAATTAATCTGGGATTAATTGTGGGATTAATTGCGGCAAGAATTTATCTGGTATAAAATTCATATAGAAGAGAGAATGCTTTGGAATTAATCGATTAAATAATATATTAGATATATTTATTGAAATCAGATTTCAATGCGGAATTAAAATTAGATTTTAATTTGGGCAAACGAATTAATTTGGAATTAATTCGCAAGCGACTTTCGTCATAATTTTGCTAGGCATTATTATTTCATTAAATTTGATTTAATTACGTCGCGGCGGAAAATTCGTTTAGTTTGGAATTAAATGAACCCGGGCCCGAGTGAAGTTGCGTGTTGAGTTAGCCGACTTAAATTTGGAATTTAAAAGTGGTGGGACCCACTTCACTTACATCAACTTGTTGGACATGTGATGGAAGTGGTTAGGCTTGAATTATGGATTTGATTTGTTGGCAAGTAAGGATTGGCTTTACTTATAAAACACTCAAACCAAATCCAACACACAACCTTTGTATAAATTAAAGCAAGTCAACTTTGGAAGTAAGACAAGTTACTATTCACAACAAACTCTCTTCTTCTTCTTTTGCTCATTGCCGTGAGCTTCTTCCTTCTCCATTTAAGTTTTGTTGCAAAATTCTATTAAGCTAGCACTTTAAAGGAGTCAAAGAAGGTGATTGGAAAACTCACCCTTGGGTTGGAAAAACTCAAAGAAAGCTTGGAGCTTCCTACAAACATACAAAATTTTAAAAAATCCTACATCTGATCAATGTAAGTTTTTCCGCAACTCTCTTGATTATTCACACACATATCATGACTTAGAGATCCTTGGCATGTCTAGGACACTAACAATGGTATCAGAGCCTTTTCTAAGCATGATTTGGGTTTAGGGTTTATATACTTGATTTAGGGATTTTGACTTTGGCCAACAAGCTGTATAAAATTTAACTAGGTAGATCTCTAAGATCAATTGGATCCCATCCAATTCCTAGATCCGGTAGGTGGACTTCTAAGTCTGAAATATATATCCAATATATTTTCTAACATGTTTACTCGGAATCAACTAAGCCTTGGCTTTGGCTCAACAAGCTTAATGATTCCAGTTAAGCGCGGCCCATTGACAGTGGGAAAACTTCGTAATCCACGTCGATGAACAAGAGTGACCTTGACTTTGGCCAACAAGTCACAAATGCCCAAGACATGCGATAATAACAAAGCTTTCATGGTTCAAACACATTCGCGATAGACAATGATCTTGACTTTGGCCAACAAATCAAAGCCAATCTTGGATCTTGAGAGAGAACCACTCAATGGAAGGAAACGCTTAATATTAAATGTGAGGACGTTTTCGTAAATTGGCAACCAATTTATTATCTTTGATTATGTCTCATCATACACCCTTAAATATGCATTCTAAAAGCATAATAAGGCGCGATAAATATAATAATGATATACGGATGGATATTCACAAATATTTTGTTCCTAGAATAAATCTCTCTCCCGCTAGCACTTTACATTCTTCAAAGTACCCAATTACATAACACTATAAGAAACCTTATTTATATTGAGGGGAATTGGTGAGAAGAGAAATACAATGAGAATAAGAGGTGATAGGCTGGATGCGCAGGTCTAATTTCAAATAAATATAATATTTACAATAATTTCCAAAATTGCCCCCACCCATTTAATATTCATCCGATATACATTATTCAAACAAATACATCCAAGCATTCACACATAGCATGTTGTCAATCAATCTTATTTAATTAATTAATTCTTCAATTAATGACCATCCAATGTTCATACAACGATTTGATTTGCACGAGTCCAACTCTTTAAGAATAAATACTCAAAGTAAGTATTCTTGAATTATATCAAACTACAATATTATATCCAATTTTAATTGTATTCAATACTAATTCAAGTTTAATTCCAAATTAAACAATTACACTTATTAAATTAATGCCTTTATAGACTTGGATTCCAAATCCAATCCAAATGGTCTCAAATGCCCATTTATTATCCAACGCCAACTCTATTAGGTCCAATGGGCTTTTAATTAATTCTTTAGGGATGGACTTTTGACCATTATGGATCAAACCCATAATGCCTTGGCCCATTTAAGAATCACCCTATGCCTTAAATTAATTTTGGCCCATTAGTCCCAATAAGATTATAAAAGGCACAAAAGTCATATTTTGGACTTTTATGGAAATAGTTTAGGCCCAATTGGATCCAACCCAATTGTCCACAACCATACTTGGCCCAACCAATCCCATTTATCCAAATATAACCAAATTAGCCCAATTATTATTTTAGTGACTAATTTACATTAATACAATATTCCAAATATTACATTAATATAATTTAAGTGTAATTAACATAACTAATTAATTAATCTAACATTTCTAAAATTTTAATTACTCTAATTAATCATGCTTATCATTCCAATTCATGTCCAACACAAATTGAAGAAAAATCAAGTCTCCAACAACATGCTCATTCACGGCAATTGATAAGAAATTAACATGCAATTTGATTTCAATCCAATTAAATCAACATTCAACATATATATCATGCCATTAACACATCCAAGTGTCAAATTGAAAAAATCACCATGAGCTAAACTAGGGTAGTATTCGGCCAATGTAAGGAATTTGAGGAAATTTAATCCAATCAATATTTCAATAATCCAATAAGGCACAACTCTAAGTTATCATCATCTAACATCAACCAACAACTCAATTTTGAATTTTCATGCTCCAAGCGAAAAACCCTAATTAAAGTTTATGAACCCTAGATTTCAAAATCATGTTTAGCAAGGCTCTGATACCATTATTAGTCTCTAAGACATGCTCCAAGATCTCTAAACATGATTTTATGTGTGAAAAATCAAGTAAAAGTGGCGGAATCACTTACATTGATTTGGAGAAATTCGAAATTTCCTTGTTTGGATGAAGCTCCAAGCTTGATGTTGAGTTGTTTGTTCCTTGGGTGAGTTTCCCTATCACTTCAAATAACCCTCCAAGTGCTAGCTTTGTGAAATTTTTGAAGAAAAAATTTCTCCCAATAGAGAAGAGAATTCGGCAATGGTGAGAAGGAAAAGAGAGAGTGAATAGTTTCTAAAATTTTTTGGTTGTTGTGTGTTTAAATGAGTTAATAAATTTTTCCAACTACTTCCATCAAATATTTTGACTATTGATGTAATTCATGTGGTCCCACCACGTTTAAATTCAAAATTTGTGTTGGCTTCCTCAACACACAACTAGACTTGGGCCCGGGTTCGTTTAATTCTGATTAAATGAATTTTATGTCGCTACATAATTAAATCCAATTTAATTAAATAATTATGCCTTGCGAAATTATTACGATAGTCGCTTTCGAATTAATTCTAAATTAATTCGTTCGCGTAAATTAAAATCCAATTTTAATTTCATATTGAAATCCAATTTCAATTAATATATCCGATATATTATTTTAGCCCCAAATAAATAAATTAAATAGAAAAATCCAATTTAACTATTAAATTTATGTTATCAATTAATTCTAAATTAATCGCGTTCTCTCTTCCATACGAATTTAATCCCAGATTAATTATTGCCGCAATTAATCCCAGATTAATTTTCTCTCTCATAATTAATCCCATATTAATTCTATTTGAGTCAAATGTCATTGGTGAATCTTTGGGAAGCGACCCAATAGATTCCTGGATATGTTGGCAGTAAATACGATTGTCGGATTATCCGAACACGTGCGTACCCCGTACCACGTTCTCACCGATTAACAAGATATTGTTGGCTTCTAGCAAAGTACGGTGCCTACCCAATTCTCCAGAAATATTCGCTGAGGAATATCACATGTATCAGGGGTAGTAATACTAATAGTATGTAATGTGTAGTATGATCCAGTATCGAATGTCACATGCTAGGCCTAGGGCTGGCTCTGTGTCTGCCCCGTAAGAAGTATATATCAGATCCCGTGTAACTAATCTCTGTAATCGGGAAGTCATAACCTAGTCATACTATCCTGATAACTGCAGCTTTTAGAGTACTAGTTCCGTATCATGTTTGACCATCATCTCCATATGACTGAAGTGATACTCTCATCTTGACATCACATCCAATACACTACGATTCTCAGTAAACCCAATACAGGCGTACATAGAACATGTTAAAGCTTCAGACGACCAATACCAAAGTAAAAGTTCCGTATCATGTGCGACCATCATCTCCATATGACTGAAGTGATACTCCCATCTTGACATCACATCCAATACACTACGATTCTCAGTAAACCCAATACAGGCGTACATAGAACATGTTAAAGCTTCAGACGACCAATACCAAAGTAAACTGATTATCGCAAGTAATAGCGACGTAAGTCTCAGGTTAAAGATCAGATACACCTACCCTGATTCGGATTTCCATAGACACATAGTCATACTACCAATGGGATTCCGAGTGGGTTTATCCAGAGCGAGCTGTTCTCGGACCAACGGCTAACAGAACCTTTTATTACACTTGCATAAGTATCCAATACCTGAATATATGAGAACTATGCCGTTAAGCTTCCATAACGCGCACAAGTGTAATACTAGTCTATTCCGCATTATCAATGTCCAGTCTCGATAATACTTCGACTATGGATATTTAATGATTAAACTGTTCATGGATTAATATTGTCTCATATCTTATTAATCTGATTTAACCATATGGACTTTTATCATTAATATATATTCAAGTAATCCAATTATAATAATGATAAAATAGCAATTTCCTTTTGTCACATAGTTAATTTGTACAAAAACATAATGTTCTTTACAAATAGTGATACTATGGGTCATAATTGTCCAACATTAGATTGATGTATAAATATGCTAAAAATGACATCGACCTTAGAATAGTCATGTAGTAATACTTGACACTAGGTGGTCCGACATTGGGATAAGTTTTACTTTTATAAACTATTATTAAAGTTAATATTCCTAGTTGTTGGTTTTAGAATACAGTCGAATTCCTATAACTTAGAAGACTAGCACATGTCGTATATTGGAATTGGAGTTCCAATGGTTTAATCTGATGTACCATGAGCTTTGGAAGCTCCTATAGATGTGTGGGTATTGGTTGGACCAAATACTGAGTGACTCACAGGTGATTCATAATAGTTGGAAGTACACACCACCATCAATAGGAATCTCTTCGAATCAAGTAGCATATATGATCCTTTAATTATAGGATACCATTGATTTTGAGTGAAATCCCTCACACTTTGATGCCATGTATGTCAGAAACCTTTCATGGTCTAGCCTCTAGATGTTCGTTGGGTATGGACTGATGTACTCGTTAATCAAGTGTGTATCAAGATAGGATATGTCGGCCTGTATGTGTACCATAAGGGGTTTAGGTACCTATGTGAGTATGTCATGATTCTTAAAGACTTTGGCCAAAACTGATCACCTAGGGTGAATCGCATAAGTTGTAAAGAATCGTTGACATGTCGACATGAGATGTGCCCCTTGGAAACTTGACGGTGTATTCTATGTTTCCTAAGCACAACTCGGATAGCCTACGACGGAGGGATTGATAAACATATGTGATGATCTCGACTTGTATAGTTCAGAAAGGTCGTTTGTGTTCTTCGCGAATTCCGAGGTGGTCGAATTGCGTACATATTAGCTAGGCTTATATGACGAACGTGTATGAACTTAGAGAGTCACACAATATGAAGTGTACTCGTTGAGCACTTAGGTAGCCGATTAGTTTTGATAATAGATAATATTCGATATTATAATTATCAACTAAGATAATTAAGTGTTATTGGATACCATTGATTATTTACTTTGATCTAATTGGATTAATTCAAAATTACACAAAGGCTTTGTCATAATTTCATAAATATCTCTACCATTTGAGGATATTTTTGCAATTGCAAATATGTAATTATATGTGTATTTGGCTTGATTTAATTGGATTAAATCAAAGTGGTAGACATGTAACTAATCCATTAATTAAACTTTGACTTGATTTAATTGGATTTAATCAAAGTGGTAGACAAATGAGATTAGTAACATCTAATTATACATATTTGGACAAATTAGTTTAAGCCCACATAAAAGTTGATTAGAACTTTTATTAATTAAAAATTACATAAATTTTGTTATAAATAGCAAGCTTGAACAAATGTTTTAATTAAGCTTGTGAAAGATAGATATAAGTATTTCTTGGAAAAATTAGCCTAAGTTAGAGAAGTGTTTAGAGAAGCTTTGTGAGATTTTTATAACATTTCATCTAAGAGAAATCAAGATTGGATCTTGGAGTGAAGCTTGCTAGCATTGGAATCAAGATTGGATCTTGGAGTTAACCTTGCAAACTTTGGAAGTTCTCCAACCATTTCAACAAAGAGAAGGAGATTGGATCTTTGTATCAAGCTTGCTAGGTAAATTTGAACTTTTCTTAAGCTATGTTCTTCATTAGTGAGTTTTCATTAGTCAGACATATAGTGATGAATTATGTATCTGATGCATGATTACATAACTTAAAGTTGAAATAAAGCTAATGAATTGTGTTAGGATGCTATGGAAGTATAAACACAATATGCTTGTAATTAGGTCAAATATGTTATGGTTAGACATGAAATAATTAATAAGAGTTTGGAACTCTAGATTAAAGTTTAGAGCTATGACTACCATTCTAGAATCACTTGACCACCTTTGGGTGAACTAGAATTGTTCATGAGACATTTCATATGGGGTTCTAAATTGGTTTGTGTTTTGATTCAAACAAATACATATATGTTTTTACAATACATGTATGTTAGTTGTATAATATGTGTTGATGATGGTTATGATACTAAACTTGGATTTTAGTTGTATTTAAAGTATTATGAGAAATTTGGAAGTGTTTAGTATTGGTTTGAAGTTGAAATTGCTCACTACCTATGGCAGCGTCGCGACTCTGACATTCCAACGTCGCGACACCGAGCATCAGACCTAGGAGCGTCGCGACGCCAATCCTTCTACGTCGCGACGTCGAGACGTAATTGCTCTCGTAGTTTGGGGCATCTCGACGCCCAAGCCTCCGCGTCGCGATGCGTAGGGCTGATGAAAACTGAATCTTCATTTTCTCCGTTCTGGAGTTTCCAAACTCAGTTTTGGTCCCCGTTTAATAAAGGCCAAGACCGTCAATAGTGTGAGGCTTGAGTAAATATCATGAGATCCACTTCCTGTTATGAAATTTTGATAGTCAAATTTATATTTTTCTGTTAAGGGAGATTACGGAATTACGTAATAGATTTAAAAGTTTTATAATCAATTAGTGTTATTATTTTGAAATGAAGAATACTCTGCTATTGTGTTTCTGAAATCAGAATCTTATGGATAAATAAAAAAAATAAAAATCATATTATATATTTATAAATCATTTTCTTAAAGACTTAGGACAGTCTCTAAAACCGCATTTATAGTCATATTGCTACATATATAGAAAAATATTATTGATAAAAAATAAATCTATAAAACTTATAAAATAAATTAATTAGAGCAGTGGTGCTCTTGAACTCTTGGTATTATGGTCATAATTAGGGTGATGATGATAAATTAAAGTGCACAGTAATTTAATAAAGATGTAAAAGATTACCATTTACATGAAATTTTATCATATAAAATGGTGTCATATCACACATATAATTTTCATATACATGTTAAAATAATAAAAAATAAAAAATAAATTCATTTAATATAATATTTACATATTATATAATTATTAATTAATAATTCCATATCATAATGGCAGTAAGATACTGATAGTAAACAACTTATCGCAATTTAAACATGAAAATGCAATCGCATCTCTCGATGAAAGATTCCTTTGATCAATTTGTGTTCACATTTGATTTACTTGAAGGAGCAAGATTCCATCCCCAACCCTTTTAACACTTGAAGAGCCATTTCGTTTATCAAGCTCTATGGCTGGCTGGCTCGTTTAACTTTAAATTTATTCTTATTGTGGTCACCCGAAAATTATATTATGTGTCGGGTGTATATGTCATCTCTCTCACAGCAAATGTTCGAATCTTACTTCATATATTTCCCTTAGATCATACATCCTGATATAAAAAACAACTTATCCTGATATGTGTTAAGAAATTTCTGAGGACGCGGAGTATAAATCCCGAACATTAATTGAGGTGCGGGTAAGCTGACCCAGAAACCCTGATTACCAAAAAAATAGATGAATGGGTGACTCGGTATAATAATTATTATTTTTTTCTCTGTATTATAAATATTAAACAATTTAATTATTGTTAGAGAAAAATTTCTATAACTAGAAATCAATAGAAATAAGAAGAATTTTGAATAAATGAGTTAATTGTGATGAAATTCAAACCACCCCAATGATATAGTTGGTACTTTGAGCTACCAATACCTCTCAATTTACAATTATAAATTGTAAAATAACATTTAAGACCATTTTTTTTATTGAATCACATAAAGTTTTAAATGAAGCTCTACTTTATAAACCTTAAAAATAGCTAGCAAACGACAAACAAATATAAATATGTTCTCACATCATCTTCATGACTCCATAATAATAAGGAACTAGTTATCTTAATTTTGACTAATTATGAAACTGATTACACTTAAATAAAATAAATATCTAAAAATAAATACTTATTAAAATATTTAAAAATAATACGAGAGTTGTATTATGATGTGTTATTTTTAAGTAAATGATGCAATTGCACTATTAAATTTGTAAAACCCTATCAGTCGTATGAAATAAACAACACATCAGTCACATCTCTTACTACAAAATTTGGAATGAAAAATTTAGATGGCTACCTTTAATAATGTGGAAAATACACAAAATAATCAAGAAAATATCAAAATAATTAAGAAAATATTTGAAAAATACATTTTTTTTTTTAAATATATATAAATTATACGATAAGATAAGGCCAAAGGAAGGAGCCGCCGCCCGCCACCGACGACTTGAGCTACTAAACTAAACAACTCACATGGGACTGAGTCGAAACTAATCTACCACGTCAAACTACATGTCCGTCCTACGTGGCAACAGTTTGGTGAATTTGACTCTTTCCCTCACACACTTTGTATAAATACTCAAAATCCCTCCGTTTCAAAGAACCTTGCAAAAACTGGAAAAAAATAAATTAATAAAGAAAGAAAATGGGCAATTGTTTAAGGCACCAATCGTCGATGCAGTGGGTCGGCGACGACTGGGGAGCAGCGGCAAGCGAAAAGGCAATGAAATTAAAGGAAGAAGGGCTGCTGCTGGGAGGAGGAGGAGGAGGTGGCAAAATTGGCTTTATTAATAATCCATCATCATCTTCAACAACAGAGATAAAGATAAAGATTACAAAGAAGCAGCTGGAGGAGTTGTTAGGCAATAAAACGGACGTTAAGGATTTAACTGTGCATCAGATTTTGGCCCACTTGATGATGAGCGTCAGTAATACTGATCGTCATCATCACGAGACCCATCAACGCTCCTGGTTTCCGGCGCTGCAGAGCATTCCTGAGGTTAATTAACTATTGATGATTATTTAGGATGTTAATTGATGGAACTTTTCATTTTTCAGGAACAACAAAAAAAAAAAAAAAAAAAAAAAAAAAACGGAGTTAGAAAGTTTCTCTGTATATGTATAGTTTAAGCATGCATTCCGATAAAACAGCTGCGCTGATAATTTAATGGTACACAAGACAGTAGGGTTTTGTTGTAGATCATCAACGACAACCATTTTCCCTTTTGATTCTCTATAAATTGAACAGAAAAGATCAGTAAAGGATTCAATTTTATGTAAAATTTCGATTTTCAGATTGTTAAATCCTGATGGCAGACGTCCATCGAATTACAAGCACACGAGTAGGCTCGAATTTTTATTATATGACATAAAAGTATAAGCTGAC
The DNA here is from genome assembly GCA_019454045.1 of Zanthoxylum bungeanum. Taxonomy (NCBI): domain Eukaryota; kingdom Viridiplantae; phylum Streptophyta; class Magnoliopsida; order Sapindales; family Rutaceae; genus Zanthoxylum; species Zanthoxylum bungeanum. The sequence continues at coordinate 223,178 of SKCR01026403.1, read as the reverse complement.
CTCAATCTATACAATTCAATTTTATTATTATTGATTTTAATTACTTGCATTGTAAGTTCAATTTTGATTTGTTTGTTGATATTATTTAAATACATACAATAAAATTTATTGCATTAATTGATTGTTCTTTAACAAACGCTACTTAAGTTAATCTAGGTTAAAATTATTTCAAAACTTTTGGTAATATGTTTAAAATCGTTAGTTAAGTTAAATTGCTCAAACTCAAAACTGTATTAGGTGTTTTGTGAGTGTTTTTTTGTTGGAAACGTTTTTACTCTTTATGTGTGTTTTGGATAAGCTAAAATCACCCTAAGAAATGCTGTCGATGAAATGGGAGGTTAGGTTAATAGGTTTGGTTATATATGATCTCAAATGATTTGCCATTCAACCACTTTCCAACTACTGAAGACAAATATTGATTGTTTCAATGGTTCATATATTAAACAAAATTGGCGTTAAGGATTTATCTGTGCATCAGATTTTGGCCCACTTGATGATGAGCGTCAGTAATACTGATCGTCATCATCACGAGACCCATCAACGCTCCTGGCTGCCGGCGCTGCAGAGCATTCCTGAGGTTAATTAACTATTGATGATTATTTAGGATATTAATTGATGGAACTTTTCATTTTTCAGGAACAACAAAAAAAAAATAATAAAAAAATAAAACGGAGTTAGAAAGTTTCTCTGTATATGTATAGTTTAAGCATGCATTCCGATAAAACAGCTGCGCTGATAATTTAATGGTACACAAGACAGTAGGGTTTTGTTGTAGATCATCAACGACAACCATTTTCCCTTTTGATTCTCTATAAATTGAACATAAAAGATCAGGGAAGGATTCAATTTTAAATATAAAATCATTCTAATCTTTGAAAACAAACACCTATTAAATTCGACGGGATCGAAACTTCAATGCAAAATTTCGACTTTCAAATTGTTGAATCCTGATGGCAGACGTCCATTGAATTACAAGCACATGAGTATGATCAAATTTTTATTATAGGACATAGCATTATACGCTAGCCTCAATCTATACAATTCAATTTTATTGTTATTGATTTTAATTAGTTGCATTGTGAGTTCAATTTTGATTTGTTTGTTGATATTATTTAAATACATATAATAAAATTTATTGCATTAACTTATTGTTCCTTAACAAACGCTACTTAAGTTAATCTAGGTTAAAATTATTTCAAATCTTTTGGCAATATATTTAAAAGAGTTAGTTAAGTTAAATTGCTCAAACTCAAAATTGTATTAGGTGTTTTGTGGGTGTTTTTTTTGTGGGGAACGTTTTTACTCTTATGTGTGTTTTTGGATAAGCTAAAATTACTCTAAGAAATGCTGTCGATGACATTGGAGGTGACGTTAGGTTAATAGGTTTGGTTATATATGATCTCAAATGATTTGCCATTCAACCACTTTCCAACTACTGATGACAAATATTGATTGTTTCTATGGTTCATATATTAAACAAAAATGATGAGTAAAAAAATTGATGAATTAAGAAATCAATTAATTAACCCTAAATTATGTATGCCGATGTGGCCTCTGTTACTTCATAGACTTCTTACTGATGACTTGCTTAGGAGACGTGGTATTACTATTATTTCGGTTTATCATCTTTGTCATTTCTATGATTTTGAGACTCTAGATCATTTATTCATTTATTGTGGATTTGCGGATACTCATTGACATTGGCACTTCAGCAATTTTCGTCAAGTTTTCTCTTCAGTTAATACCGTTCTATAGTCAACATGAGCATTAGTCCTCAATTAATGAACCACTGGCTTGTAAGCTCTCTTTGTATTTTCTATCTTATCTGACAGACTCGTAACATGATTAAATTTGAGGATGCATCCATTTCCCTTTTATAGACTAAATCGTACTACCTTGTTCACTTGTAGGTTTTTGCTAGATTGGTTCATGGTAATGTTCGTTTAGGTAGCGACAAATATATATATTATGCGTTCTTTGGGCTTGAATCATTTGGTTGGCAGGGCTCGTAAGTGCTTTATTTTGAATTGGCACCCTCCACATTGTGGTTGGATTAAAATTAATTCAGATGGTCTTTCTAAAGTTAATTCAGTCGACTCAGCCTATGGAGGTATATTTAGGGACCACAATGGTGATTATCTTGGTGGCTTTGGGTGTACTTTAGGAAGCCATACTGCTTATTATGCTTAAATTATAGTTGCTATCCTAGTAGTCAAATTTGCTTATTCTAAAGGTTGGAATTCTTTATGGCTCGAGTGTGATTCATTATTGGTGGTGTATTTATTTAATAATCCTTCTTTAGACCCTTCATGGGAGTTACTTAATCGATCGTCAGATTAACTTGCAAGAGGATGTTTTCTACTATCAATTTTCTTATGAGTCGTACTTTCAGGGAAGTTAATGTGGTGACTGACCTATTAGCTAATAAAAGTTTAAAATTATTCTGAAGTGATTTGGTGGCAGAATCCTCCAACAATCATTGTTGCTTCCCTTTCTAAAGATGCAATTGGTTTTCCTTACTATCGGTTTATCTAATTTGTTGTCATGATAAAGTTATTGCATGTAACTTCTTGCTTTTGTCTTCTTTTATATTTGGAAGCTGACATTCTTTTTTTTTTTTTTTTGGTTTTTTCCATTGGATTTATCGACTTAGGTTTTAACGAGGCTGATACCTCATATTTTTCCAATCTATTTCTTTTATAGTTTTGTTTTGTTTTGTTTTTTTTAAGTTATAGTCTTGTTATTTTCTTTGATTGTATTTCTTTGAACTTATTTATTAATAATATTTTCCCTCATGAAAGATTTGATTCAGATCAAGTTTTTGGAAGCCAACCTAGTTGAGATTTAAGGATTTGTTTTTGATTCTCCATTTAGTTAAGGTTATTCATAAAAAAAAAGGAATTTAACCATCATTGCTTTTATTTTCTTCTGTACTTAATGGGTTCATAGGGTTCATACATTATAGGCTCCCGAGCATAGGAATCAACAAGCCTTTCATCCCAAGAATCCAAACCCAACGGGAAATTGGCATTGTGTTATAGTTCAATAAGAATATGATCGATGTTTCGTTTAGTTGAAATTAGTTTTAATTATTCTATACAACTTGAACCTAATGATACTGTTGAGTTGTGCCCCACATTCTTTAATAAAATGGAGTCACTTGAGCTTATGAGCAAATTATGTCCCTCTTACTAATAGATTGATTTTTTTAGGTTAGATATGATATAGACATCGAAAATTTCTAGGACAAACCCTTAAGCAGGTGACATCAGAACTAAACCCTATGGTGTGTTTACTTAAGGATAATGAGAATAGAGGAATAATAATCATTTCCAATAAGGTTGTTTATTTCATAAAATTGAATAAAAAATGGGAATGAGAATGCGAGTAAGACCCACAAATTTGGGAATGGGGGATAAAAATCTCATTTGCACCACCCCATGGGAATGAGATTCTCATTCCCATTATTGATGAGAAATTATAATATTATCCATAAGATAATTAATTAATATTAATTTATAAATAATAAATAAAATGTATTAATAATTGATAATTAATAAAAAAAATATTTACTATTTTAATAAAATAATAATTTAATAAAAGAATATATTAATATTTAGTAATTTAATACATTAATAATTAATAAATAAAGTAATACTTAATTAATACTTAGTTTATAAATAATAAATAAAATTAATAATATTTAATAATAAAATAATATTTAACATTTTAATAAAATAATAATTTAATAAAAGACTAATTTAATATTTAGTAATTTAATACATTAATAATTAATTAATACTTAAATAATAAATAATAACTATTAATCAATAATTAATTATAAAATAATATTTAATATTTTAATAAGAGAATAATTTAACATTGAGTAATTTAACACATAAAAAATTAATCATAAATAATAAATAATAAATTAATATATAATTATAACTAAGGGTACTTTTGTAACTTTTTAACAATTCATTCCGATTATTGGACAAAGTAAACACATCAATGGTAATACTGCTTCATTCCGATTCCAATTCCTACAGTTAAGTAAATAACTTATTCTGATTCCGATTTACCGTTCTCATTCCAGCTCATTCCGATTCCATTTCATTCTGATTTCATCTCATTCTGATTACGAGTACGTAAACGTACCATAGGTGTATTGTAACGAACGGAAATCCCGACTACTGTTACATCGTGGGACGAGTGATTACATAATATAAAATTTTGGTTGGACACATATTCACTTCTGAAATGATTTTGGGAACAATCGGTAAACTCCTCGAAATTCTAATATGAAATTGTACGATATTCTATTATGGACAGCCTATGATATTTGGGCCATAATTTTCTCATACGAACTCCGTGTTTTATGAATTTTATATCACCGGAAATCGGAGATCGAGACCTACAACTTCCGCGTTGAATATTTTTCCAGATTTGAACCAGAAACGGGTCAAAAATACAGATCCAAAATCTGAAAGAATAGAAACCAGGGATGACTCTAGAGAAATTGATCGGTGGTAAACACACACATTACGCAAGCGCGTATATCGCTCAAGTAGTATAAATGTATCGATCTCACAAGGACTTAATACCTACGCTATCAATTTGTGAAGCTAAATGTTTACAAGTATTTAATAGATTGGTTGTTGATTGGGTGGTGATTGTAAACTAAATACAAGTAAATAAAATAGTGCGAAAGTGAATTAAAGGTAAAATAAATATTATAAAATTATCTAGAGTTGTGAATCCTTCCAATATTTTTTAAAGATGAAGTGATTATCTCATGTTTGTGCAATATATCGGTTTATTAACCTGGAACATGAAGTTATGCAAAAGCCTCTTCCGATGGTCAGATTCAAACACCCAAAATAACTCAATTAACTATATTCCTATGTTAACCAAGTTAACTGAATTCATTAAGTTCAATTTCCAATTATGGCTATCCCCGACTGACAGGTATATTCCTATCTTATAAGGAAATCTACCTAAGAGTCATTTGCCCGAGGTGAGATCGTGAGTTATTGAGTCTAAGGCTATATCTAAAATCCATTTCCAAGTTCATTTTAAGTTTACCAAATCAATCTTATTAATGACCAGTTAACAAGAAGCATTAAGATTAAGGCTCAATAAATAAACCCTTATATTCCCAAGACACAAAATAACCACTTACAAAACGGTGATATTGGAATTCATCACAACCCCAGATATGATATTTAGTTACAACACATATCTAGGACTAGTAAAATCTTAAATAAAAAAATGACATAAAATAAACTTGAAATTAAAAAGGTAAATAAAGCAATAAAGAAAATATTAGGGGTTAGAAGATCCACTTTTATTACTTCTAATTTAGATATCTCTCTGATTATAATATATAAACTTTGCATGACATTACCAACTGACCATATAGGCGGTATCCTGATGAAGTCATATTTTTTCATTAATTTCAACCGACCATAAAGGCGATATCCCATTAATTCCGATTAAAATCAATTTAATTAAGTCCAACCGATCATAAATGTGGTATCCCATTAAGTCAGGTTTTAAAATAATTTATATATTATAATTAAGGGAGATTAATCTAAATATCAGTAATAAAAGCTTTACCTTTCACCCCAGTAGAGGGGAGTTACCTCCTCATACTGAAAAGTAAAAATAAAGAAAGATTTATTGCTTAAAATAAGAATTAGATACAAGAAAGCTGTAAATAAACAAACAAGATACAATTTTCTTAGTATTCTTAAGGAAATCCCCAGAATAAGGTATGGATTTTTCAAACGAATTCGGCCTCAATTTATAGGCAAATTTTTGGTCCACGCGTCGTGACGCAAAACCCTTGTGCTTCGCGACGTGCCATTGATTTACTGAGATGATGACACATGGCTATCAGCAGAATTATTGGCTCGGCGTCACGACGCGTGAAGGCTTGCGCGTCGCGACGCTGACGTCATTGCTTACGTTAATAAGGACACGTGTCGGCTGGTTGTATAATTGATCGCTGATGTCATGATGACGTGTGTCAGCATGCTTATTACGTCACCATGTCACGATGCTGAGGTTGTGCGCGTCGCGACAAAGGAATTCCAAATTCCAACTTTATTTATCTACAAAATACACAAAACACATCAAAATATTCACAAAACTCAAGAAACTATACAAAATATTAAGTCAAATGGGCAGTAAATATTGATATATTTACCGCTTATCACACCCCCAAATCTAACATTTTGCTAGTCCTCGAGCAAAATAAAAAAATACAATAAACAACTTAAAAATAAAATTAAATTAAGCCACTTTCGTAAAGATCACCATTGCGTTTAGCGTATGTAACAAACCTTTAAACCCCTAGGTGTCCCTAGTGGACGAGTTGTAGTCTCGTGAGGGCTTACAATGACGATACCCACAAATGTCAAATGCACACAAAAGCAAAAAGATCAAACAAGTTAGTGACTAAACAAGTGAAACTCTTATCTAAGTTAATAGCTGTTTTATTTCTTTCGAAATTACCAAATAAGTAAAATCTCTGATTATTTTTACCATTCTTCATATACAAAACCAACAAGGTATCAATCAAATCATTGTTCCCACAATATTCATAAGTGTAGTTGAAAAGACAGTAATATTTTTATCCTAAATTCATATCGGAATTCACACTCTTTTTGTCAATAGAATATTTTTTTTAATAACATCTTTAATCCATGTAGCGAGCTTTGGGCAAGTGACTCCCAAATCAATTAGCTTTAGGAGACTAGGTGTTAAGACACCCCTACAGACTTAATTACTCGGATCTCGGACGTCTTTTTTTATATAATATCTTTAAACCATGTAGCGAGCTTTGGGTCAGTGACTCCCAAGCCAGTTGCCTTTAGGGCCCTAGGTGTTAAAACAACCATACTGTAGGAAATGCTTTCATCGCACAGCGGAAGCGATTAGGCACACGGATTGACCTTGAAAATTTTTTATGTCTTCCCTTCCTTAAAGCCGAATGGAACCAGCGCTTATACTGAAGTTTTACTTCTGTTTCGGACAAGATCTCAGCCTGAAATACGTATGAAACAGTCCCCGAACAGCCCCCGAACTGCAGTGAATTATTGGACTGTTTTACACACGTTACACACGCGAACTGCACCCAAACCAACCCCTGATTTGCGTGACCTGCTGTAGCGTTTTAGGTCAGATTTTTCCACTCAAAAATAAACCTAACTCAGCCCCAAAAGGTCCCCAAGGTGTTTCCCAAAACTCGAATTAAAACGAAACAAATTGAGTCCCGAATCAACCAAGTGATTCACGACAATGGGCAGTAATATTGTCCCAATGCCGTGAGATGGAGATGAAAAGAATAATATGTTTTGTTCAACGCCACAAGAAACGCCACAAGATCTTCCGAGCTATATCTCGTTACCAATGGAAAGTAGTGTGGGCTACACACACAAACAAATCCCTAAACGTTTTAGAGATTAAATCACACACTAATAATATTTTTCTTATTCTTGTTCTTCAAAATTGTTTCTCAACTTTTGAGAGAATTGTGAAGAAGAAGAAGGTGGCTAGGGTTGGAATGAGAGCACTACTCAAAAGAAAATCAAGTTTTCCTTTTATACTTAGGTCAATTTTGTTTCACTCAAACAAAACAACCAATCCCCTCCCTAAGGTAGAATTCGGCCAAGGCTAGGATTTTTGGATTAAATTTTGTTTCCAAAATAAACAAATCCTATTCCTTATACACCAAGGAATTCGGCCAGGGCTAGGATTTTTGATTAAATTTTGTTTCCAAAATAAACAAATCTTATTCCTTATACATCAAGGAATTCGGCCATGCCCTTTATTTCTTCATTAATTTTGTAACAATATTATTTACTTTCCATAAAGTCAATATATGTTACAAATTAAATGTATGATTAATATTTTGAAAGTCATTACTTCCAAAATTAAATCAAGGGTTTCCAAAAACAAAAATATAGAAATTACAATCTTAGCCTTATTAAATTATATCATATATATAATTCAATATTTTATATTTAATAATTATCATATAATTATTAATACCATACATTAACTTTTAATGTATAGTTTCAAGTGTGACATAATTAATATTATTAATCATATTAATAATATTTATTCTTTTGTGAGTATATAATTAGACTATCCAATTATATTAAATCCGCTATACTAAATCGAGCTAGCACGGGGACCAAATGGACCCACGGTTCCGAGCTCCAATAATCTCGAAATATTAATTAAGCTCTTAATTAGATATTCTGAATTATTAACTCCGGGTTATTCCACTAAAAACCCGAAGTTGCACTCTCGTTGCCGCAGATGAAATATTAAGTCGAACTAAGTCGTTGTCCATCGATATAGTCATTACATACGAATTGACCTTCACGAGTATCTTGTAATTAGAGCCGGGTCATAATGTCCGTTATACCCCTCTAATTATTTTTACCTTAAGTACCATTGATTCTCTAATGAACGATTTATTCATAACTATTATGAATATTAATCTTTCTGTTCGTAATAGAAAGACTTGAGCACTCAAATCGTTCAAGTACTGAATCAACCATTAAGAAAGATACTCATCTACTTCTCGCAAGAAGGAGTGAACTCCATGTCTATGTAAAACGTTCCCAGCTACAAAACAAACTGTGCCCCCAAAGTACGTAGCTATTGGTCGGGACTGCTACACCAACCTCATCTTTGTAAATCAAATGACACAGCCTGCCATGCAGGAGTTCGTAGTACACTCAGGATTAAGATCAATCCATATATGACCATCAAGTAGATTGAAATGACTTTCTTTGCTTAACATATATTATAAGAATGTCATTTCTATCTGGATCCAGTCCTATATGATCACATCATACAAGGTGCCTCAATTATCATGTCTCTACATGGACGATCCGGATTAAGATCGCCATACAAATATAGAATGGACCGCAGCTATAGATAAACCACAAACAAAGTACCCGCTTTGTTTGCTCTCTATGGACTATTTAAGATTACTAACTTCAGACTTAAATCCTTTGGTGTATGACACTCATACACTAAGTCTGAAGGTACATAAGTAATCTACGGTATTTACGAAGATATATAATATGCGAAAAATAAACAAACAATTTGATAAATGAATAATGCATCGTTTTATTTCAAAACACATGAAACCGTTTACATCACATGTAGCTCTAGGGCATACATCCCAACAATCTCCCACTTGCACTAGAGCAAATGGGACATGTCACGTAATCCTAGACCATCTAGGTGACCTTCAAAAACTTTAGCCGGCAAGGTCTTTGTAAACGGATCGGCAAGGTTCTCTACGGATGTAATCTTTGTGACGGTAACGTCTCCTCTCTGCACTATCTTCCTGATGAGATGATATTTCCTCTCTATATGCTTTCCTCTCTTGTGGCTTCTTGGTTCTTTGGAGTTTGCCACCGCTCCACTATTATCGCAATAGAGGGTGAGTGGTCTATCCATATCTGGAACAACTTCCAAATCTCCCAAGAATTTACGGAGCCAGACTGCTTCCTTAGCCGCTACATATTCAGCCTTCATGGTGGAGTCAGCAATACAAGATTGCTTTATACTCCGCCATACAATAGCCCCACCACCTAGGGTGAACACTGATCCAGATGTAGATTTCCTGGAATCAACATCTGTCTGAAAAATCAGAGTCTGTATATCCCCTAAGGATCATATCCTCACCGGAATATACAAGCATATAATCTCTTGTTCTCTTAAGATACTTGAGAATATGTTTCACAGCCACCCAATGATCCAATCCTGGGTTTGACTGAAACCTACTGACTACTCCCACTGCAAAACAGATGTCCGGTCTTGTGCATAACATGGCATGCATGAGACTACCAACTGCTGAGGCGTATGGGATATGTCTCATTTCCTCAACATCCCGAGGTGTCTTAGGAGACTGTTCCTTCGACAAATGAATTCCATGCCGATAAGGCAGATTGCCTTTCTTGGAATTCTGCATCCCAAATCGCACAAGGATCTTGTCGATATAGGATGCCTGAGACATAGCTAACAGTCGTTTCTTGCGATTCCGAAGTATCTGGATCCCAAGAACATAACTGGCCTCTCCCAAATCTTTCATTTGTAATTGGTCAGCTAGCCAGTTTTTCACGTCTGATAATATCCTTACATCATTCCCAATGAGTAAAATATCATCAACGTATAAAATAAGAAAAACCACATTCCTATCAATGACGCGCTTGTATACACAAGGCTCATCAACATTCTGCTCAAAATTATAAGACTTGATTGTTGAGTCAAATCTTATATTCCAAGATCGAGATGCCTGCTTGAGTCCATAAATGGACCTTTGCAGTTTGCAAACCTTTTGCTCTTGACCTTGGGCGATGAACCCTTCTGGTTGTATCATATAGATACTTTCATCAAGATTGCCATTCAAGAATGCAGTCTTGACATCCATTTGCCAAATTTCATAGTCATAATATGCGGCAATGGATAGAAGAGTGCAGATGGATTTAAGCATAGCTACTGACGAGAAAGTTTTCTCATAGTCAACTCCCTCTTTTTGGGTATAACCCTTGGCCACTAGTCTAGCCTTGAAGGTATGTACCTTCCCATCTGATCCCCTCTTCCTCTTGTAGATCCACTTGCAACCTATGGATTTCACCCCATCTGGTTGGTCTATAAGTTCCCAGACCGAGTTGGAGTACATGGACTCCATCTCTAGGTTCATGGCTTTGAGCCATTCCTCTTTGTCAGAATCATCCATTGCACTACTATAGGTCAATGGATCATCTATGCCATCGTTGGAGGCGACAACTTGTGCCTCTCCAACCCCTAGGTAGCGATCAGGTTGTCGTAAAACCCTCCCACTGCGTCTAGGTGGTAGATCATTCTGACTGGGTAGCATCTGACTATCAGATGTCGAAGGTGCTATGTATTTGTCAACTTTCGTTGACGATGGCGTGTTGGTCGAACCAGTAAGTAACTCTTCGAGTAATATTTTACTACGAGGCTTGAACTCCCTCATATAGTCCTCCTCTAGAAATGTAGCATTTTTCGATACAAATACTTTGTTATCATCAGGACTGTAGAAGAATCCACCCATAGTCTCCTTAGGGTAGCCTACAAATAGGCACACCTGAGAACGTGGCTCCAACTTTGTAGTCTTATTCTTCAGCACATGTGCTGGACACCCCCATATGTGGAAATGTCGTAAACTAGTTTTACGACCATTCCACAACTCTAAGGGAGCCTTAGGAACAGACTTAGATGGAACTACATTAAGGATATGCATTGCGGTTTGCAGTGCATATCCCCAGAATGAACTAGGTAGTGAGCTATAACTAAACATAGATCTCATCATGTCTAGTAGGGTTCGATTTCTCCTTTCTGCAACACCATTTTGTTGTGGTGTTCCAGGTACTGTGAGCTGGGATACTATCCCATGCTCAACTAAGAATTCCTCAAAATCTCTGTCGAGGTATTCCCCTCCACGATCTGATCGTAGAGTTTTAATTGCCTTACCTAATTGGTTCTCAACCTCAGCACGATACTCCTTGAACTTTTCAAAGGTATCTGATTTGTGATGCATTAGGTAGACATACCCATATCTTCAATAATTCTCAATGAATGTGACGAAGTATTCATAACCACCTCGGGCTTTTACATTCATTGGTCCACAAATGTCCGAATGTATTAGCTCTAGTGGTTGACTGGCTCTTATACCTTTTCCAGTAAAAGGTCTCTTGGTCATTTTTCCTTCTAAACGGAATTCACAAACTGGTAAAGTCCCGAGCTTTAACTGGTTTAAGGCTCCGTTATTTATCAATCTATTTATCCGGTCAAGGTTGATGTGACCAAGTCTAAGATGCCATAGATATGTGTCATCGTGAGAAATCTTTGGCCGTTTTGTTTTAGGTTTTTCAACCTTAAATATTTCAGTGTTGAGCAGTGACCTATGTGTTAACGGTCTTAACACATACAAGTTATTTTCTGAGTTTCCTGTGCATATAGTTAATCCATTTCTACCAATAATAACCAAATTGCTATTAAAAGAAACTGAATAACCATCATCCAAAAGTCTAGAAACAGAAATCAGATTCCTGCGAAAACCAGAAATGAATAACACATTGTTCAAATTTAAATAACTATTATTAATAAAATTTAAACTGGAAACTCCCACTGCTCTTGCTGAAACGGCATCCCCTATCCCGACCCTCATGGTGTAATCACCTTCAGCAAGGTCCCTCCATGAATCAAGTAGCTGCAAAGAAGAACAAACATGGTTAGTGGCTTCAGAATCAACAATCCAAGAGGATTTATCATCCTCCACTAATAGAGATTCAATAACGAGTAAATCATATTTACCTGTTTCCTTTTTCTCCTTCAGCTCAGCAAGGTATTTAGGACAGTTCCTTTTCCAATGCCCATTCTTGTCGCAGTGGAAACATTTTCCTTTGGGCTTGGCATCCTTGGAGCCTTTCTTGTTCTTCTTTTTCATGGGCTTTCCCTTAGCCTTTCCAGTGCTTTTCTTCTTCTTCTTTGCAGATTTAGAAGACTCGGCAACATTTGCCTCTACACTGGACTTACGATGATCCACAAGCATGGACTCGTAATGGGTGAGCTCATTAAGCAGTTGGGTCAAAGTAAAAGACAATTTGTTCATAACATAGTTGTTTTTAAACTGCAGGAAACTCTTCGGAAGAGTTTCCATAATCATGGTCACCTGGCTATGCTCGTCAATACGAGCTCCATGGGTTTCAGCAGTGTTGAGATAAGTCATCATCCTTAAGACGTGCTCTCGGACTGATGTCCCATCCTTCATCCTAGCAGTCACGCTGAGACCATGGCCTCATGGCGTTGACGCTCCAAAGGCTGCCCAAACATACCCTGCAATGACTCCATCATCTGAGATGCTAGAGCCATAGGTTCATGCTTTGCAGCAAGAACCTCATACATCCCTGCTAGCAAGTAGCAGCGGGCTTTTTCATTTGCTGCGACCCATTTCTGGTAGGTATCGCGCACAGCTTGGCCAGTATTTTTGGCCGGCTCGGGAGGACGTTCCTCCGTCAGGACAAATTTTAGGTCTTCACAGACGAGGATAGCGTTCATGTTACTTTTCCACTTAACATAGTTTTCCCCGGTTAATTTATCGTTTGAGAGTATGGAAATAATTGGAGAAACCATGGCTGAAAAATAAAATAAATATGCATTTAACATTCATTCATCGCATATTAAAATCATCAAAGAATTTTGGCATAAAATTAAACATGATGCATGAACCATGAATAATGAATTAGAAACCTAAGAGAATTACTATGCCACGGAAATCTATCATCCCACAAGTAAGTGCTGCCGTAGGGTAGGTCAAGTACTCGCATGATAGATCGAGACAATCTCAGTCAATTTAATATATGCGGGAATAACTCTTATTCCTATATTAAACAACTACCGTTTTATTTGATCAAGGAATTTCATTAACAGTTAATTACTCCTTTGTGAGTGTAACCCGCCGTTTCGGGATTCTTTGACTTAACGAGTGAAGTGCCACCGTAGGGTTGGTCAGTTTACAAGATACATCTAGAATCCCTATCCTCTCGGAACCCAAACCTGATATTGACCCAAAATGGACACCATCCGTAGGGGGACGAAAACAAAGCCGTCTCGAGGCGTCTTTTGAATCTCACGTTTTTGGACTAACAACGGAGATCGTGGGATATACTGTCGTATATCCCTCTCCCACTCACTATTTAAAAAAAATAAGGTTTCTCTCTAAAATATCTAATATTTTATTTTAACTAGTGTGGATAAACTTATGGCGGCTAAAGCATAATTATTATTTACACTAGTATGTCATAAGTGAGCTAATCAATTTTAACTATTAAAATTGTGTCACTAATATATCATTAGTCTCTACTAACAGTTATACTCCATTAAACTAATTTAATTAGAGTGGTATAAGTGAGCTATTATATTTTAACTCTTAAATTACTAGACACTCTTAAGTCTAAAAATTATGGAATTCTAAAAGGTCAAAATTTTAATTAAACATTTTAATAAATTTTAGTGCGTTATAAAATCCAATGGTACGTGGAATTGTATCCCGAGTGCAGACCATATTACCGTCCATTCAGAATCGGCTATGGAATTTATATCCGAGTTTCCATCCTATATACCAATGAAGTTTATTATGCACTAATTAAGCCCAATATTTTAGAATTCAAATTTTAAACCATAAATCCAATTAATCTAATTAATTGATTTTCATGCATATCATTTTCAAATTTAAACATTTTAAATTTCATAAAATCATAATCTTATGTCTATAATTATAATGCATCTATGACATGTTATGGCAAGTAAAATGCATGAGTGGGCACCCTAAGCTATATGACATGTTATTCAAACAATTCGAAATAAACATACATATAACATAAAAAATATTTTGCATTGGCCGGGCTCTTATTTTTCCTATACTAATCTAATTAGTACAAAAGATTCACCAAGGCATTCCTTGGTCTTCAAATCCCGCTTCAAAGTGGTGTTGGCTCCCTTTGCGACTTCGGTGCTCCAAATTACAAAAATTGAAACTTTACATTGAAAATTAAAATTACAACAAATGTAAACAATGGCCTTACATCCCAAAAACAAAACCAACTACAAAAATAAGAGCCAGAAAAATTTACGACCAATGCAAAATCCATTCATCACATGAAATAATAAAATCATTCATCATATGAATATCACAATGTACCCACTCATCTAAACATGCATATCATATTTATAACTCATATAAATATATTAAAAACATAAACTTTAATTGAAAAAGTGAAGGGTTAAGAACACTTTTCAACCTCGCTCTTGATGCATATTGTAGGAAACGCTTTCCTCGCACAGCGGAAGCGATTAGGCACACGGATCGACCTTGAAAATTTTTTCTGTCTTCCCTTCCTTAAAGCCGAATGGAACCAGCACTTATACTGAAGTTTTGCTTCTATTTCGGACAAGATCTCAGCCCCGGAATGTGCGTGAAACAGTCCCCGAACAGCCCCCGAACTGCATTGAATTATTGGACTGTTTTACACACGTTACACACGCGAACTGCACCCAAACCAACCCCTGATTTGCGTGACCTGCTGTAGCGTTTTAGGTCAGATTTTTCCACTAAAAAACAATCCTAACTCAGCCCCAAAAGGTCCCCAAGGTGTTTCCCAAAACCCGAATTAAAACGAAACAAATTGAGTCCCGAATCAACCAAGTGATTCACGGCAATGGGCAGTAATATTGTCCCAATGCCGTGAGATGGAGATGAAAAGAATAATATGTTTTGTTCAACGCCACAAGATCTTTCGAGCTATATCTCGTTACCAACGGAAAGTAGTGTGGGCTACACACACAAACAAATCCCTAAACGTTTTAGAGATTAAATCACACACTAATAATATTTTTCTTATTGTTGTTCTTCAAAATTGTTTCTCAACTTTCGAGAGAATTGTGAAGAAGAAGAAGGTGGCTAGGGTTTGGAATGAGAGCACTACTCAAAAGAAAATCAAGTTTTCCTTTTATACTTAGGTCAATTTTGTTTCACTCAAACAAAACAACCAATCCCCTCCCTAAGGTAGAATTCGGCCAAGGCTAGGATTTTTGGATTAAATTTTGTTTCCAAAATAAACAAATCCTATTCCTTATACACCAAGGAATTCGGCCAAGGCTAGGATTTTTGATTAAATTTTGTGAGTATATAATTAGACTATCCAATTATATTAAATCCGCTATACTAAATCGAGCTAGCACGGGGACCAAATGGACCTACGATTCCGAGCTCCAATAATCTCGAAATATTAATTAAGCTCTTAATTAGATATTCCGAATTATTAACTCCGGGTTATTCCACTAAAAACCTGAAGTTACACTCTCGTTGCCGCAGATGAAATATTAAGTAGAACTAAGTCGTTGTCCATCGATATAGTCATTACATACGAATTGATCCTTCATGAGTATCTTGTAATTAGAGCCGGGTCATAATGTCCGTTATACCCCTCTAATTATTTTTACCTTAAGTACCATTGATTCTCTAATGAACGATTTATTCATAACTATTATGAATATTAATCTTTCTGTTCGTAATAGAAAGACTTGAGCGCTCAAATCGTTCAAGTACCGAATCAACCCTTAAGAAAGATACTCATCCACTTCTCGCAAGAAGGAGTGAGCTCCATGTCTATGTAAAACGTTCCCAGCTACAAAACAAACTGTGCCCCCAAAGTACGTAGCTATTGGTCGGGACTGCTACACCAACCTCACCTTTGTAAATCAAAGGACACAGCCTGCCATGCAGGAGTTCGTAGTACACTCAGGATTAAGATCAATCCATATATAACCATCAAGTAGATTGAAATGACTTTCTTTGCTTAACAAATATTATAAGAATGTCATTTCTATCTGGGTCCAGTCCTATATGATCGCATCATACAAGGTGCCTCCATTCTCATGTCTCTACATGGACAATCCAGATTAAAATCGCCATACAAATATAGAATGGACCGCAACTATAGATAAACCAAAAATAAAGTACCCGCTTTGTTTGCTCTCTATGGACTATTTAAGATTACTAACTTCAGACTTAAATCCTCTGGTGTATGATACTCATACACTAAGTCTGAAGGTACATAAGTAATCTACGGTATTTACGAAGATATATAATATGCGAAAAATAAACAAACAATTTGATAAATGAATAATGCATCGTTTTATTTCAAAACACATGAAACCGTTTACATCACATGTACCTCTACGGCATACATCCCAACACATACATACTTAATTACTCGGATCTTAGATATTTTTTTTTATTAATATACACAATATTTTTTTTATTCCATCATTTTTTAGATGTTTCCTCCAATTAAACTAGAGCACTGAATATTACAAACTTTTCACTTACAACTCATGGACGTATGTTACCATGCATATTGATAATACCTGTCAACCGAGCATATGAAGATCCAATTTAGTCAGTATTATGGAGAATTCACAAATTAAATAATTCAAAAGGAAATAAACAAAAATTAACTTGTTACGAAATAGGTTGAGATACGTCTTAGGAGTGAAAATTCTTTACACAACTATCTTAAACACCATTCCACCTGATTAGTCAAGTTAAGAATATTAAATTTTGTTTCTTAATTTTTTGAAAGTTTTTGACTAAAAACCAAGCAAAAACAACACAACAACACAACAAAAAATAAAAACAAGATACTAGTCAACTATTCCCCTCCCCCAAACCTAATTGAGACATTGTCTCCAGTGTCTAAAAAATAGAAGAAGAGTTTAGAAAATAGTACCTGATTAGATGAAATTATACATCTAAAAAGAAAACTAAAGGTTAAGATCCAGATTTATCCAACGCTTTTTACTACTATCATTATCGGACCAAATTATCTTGGAAAGGATACGGTCAATTTGTGGTTCAAAGGCAAAAAGTTGGTCAATTAAATCATGGACTGTTCTGGCAGTGAATATGATATCTTTTATAGGTTTTAAAACGAACCTATTTCTCCTGGCATTATCAAGAAACACATAAAGAAAGTCATAAAATCCATCAGCGTTAAACAGTCCAATTGGTTTCTGGTGTATGTTCAAGTTCGCCCAAGATAGTACTGTAAAATTTTCCTCCATCGTGCCCAAGCCACCTAGAAAAACAATAAAAGCATCAGCACAATTAATCATTTCAACAAGTCATTCAGACATAACTGACATGATGCATTCATCTCCGTTTGATGGTCCTATAAGATTCGCTTCTCCCAAAGATTTTGTGATGATCCCAAAACTTGACTTCCTCCTTCTTGTACGGCCCTTGAAACGTATCCCATTAGTCCAAAATTTCCACCACCATATACTAGGTGCATATTTCTTTCAGCTATAACTCTACCCAATTCTTGTGTTGTCTCAATGAATTCTAGCTTAGAACCAACACTAGTACCGCAAAACACACAGATGTTTACAACTCATCTTCTTGAAGTTGCTTCTATTTTTTATTTTTCTTTCTCAAATCTGGATGTCTTTAAGAGTGCAATGACGAGCTGAATTTATAAAACCTGAAAAAGAGTGAGTAATAATAGTACTAGTACCTGCCAAATGAAAATTATTAGCTACACAGTAAATTAAATAGTGCAAGTCAAAAAGTCTGGATCTTGTCGGAGAAAATAAAAGAAAATAAAAAAACAAATCACAATTTTTAGTTGAAGACAAAGAGATAATAATATGTACAGATAGTAATGGCTTGATTGACATCTATGCGTTCAGGGACAAGGTTCCCATCCATTTTTCTTATAAATGGGAAAACAGGGTCTTTTAAAGTCAGATTCCCGGACTTAATTATTACCTTTTCTTTTCAAAATTATGTACGTAACATACGAATTTTGTGATACATATATCCACTGGGATACATCTCAAGAGTCAATGATATGTCATCTAAAGACTCCTTACTCAAGCCATCCCTAATGAATTTAATTTTATCTTCGCGGTTATCAGAAACCATTCCTAAAAAATGACAACAAGTATTACATGTCATGCGTGCACATTTATAGCAAACACCTAATCTTTTAGCTCTTCTTTTCTTAGCATAGGTGTTTCTTCCTAAACTAGGCAGAAAAGAAACAAAAGAGTCAGAGGACTCACCTGCCAATCGAACCCGTGCTTCAATAATCCAAAGAATGTCATTAAGAATAACTTTGATAATCAGAAGTCTCATTAGTTCAATGCGAGCTTTGTAGACTTTCATCAGAGAGTTTTGAGGGAGAAAATGAAATTGCTTGTGAAGATTTACGAGAATGGCTTCCATCCTGAAATATGACTTTACCTATAAAAATTAAGCACATAAAAATAAAACACACCAAATCCCAATAAATACACAAGTTGAATTGGTTGCCTCCCTGCTAGCGCTAAGTTTAACGTCATCAGCTAGACATGACTGCCTAAACGTTAGGTTGGATCTGCAAGGAAGACACTTTCTTTTTGTCGCTCAAATGATTCTCCCCAATAGTGCTTGACAAGCTTGCTTTTAACTTTGAATGTTTCATTAGAGATGGGATCATGTAACTCAATGGCTCCATATGGTAAAACTTGGGTGATTAAGAATGGATCTGAACACCGTGATTTTAACTTTCCAGGGAAAAGTTTCAACCTTGATTTGTTTAACAATACATGCTGCCCTGGTTCCAGTTGTATGTGCACTATCTTCTGATCATGATTCTTCTTGGTCTTTTCTTTGTACAGATTGGCATTCTCTAAAGGCTGTATGTGAAATTCCTCCAATTCATTAAGTTGGTGGAGCCTTTTTTTTCTCATGTTGCTTGTAGTTCAAGATTTAACTTCTTCAGTGTGCAATACACTTTATCTTCAAGCTCCACAAGCAGATGGCATGCTTTAAGTTTGTCAGTGGAACATTGCATTTCATCAGAGTTCTGGACGGTACTATCTATGACATTAAGTCTGAAACATTCCTCATTCTTTTCATCATTCGGGAAGTCCATGGCTTTGAAAACATTGAATGTTACTTCTTGGTCCTGTACTCTTATGGTTAGTTCACCTTTTTGTACATCAATAATGGTTCAACCTGTAGCCAAGAATTCTCCCGAGGATGATGGGCATGTCTTCGTCTTCCTCCATATCAAGAACAATAAAATCTATTGGGAAAATGAATTTGTCGACTTTGACCAGCACACCTTCAACTACACCTCTCGAAAATGTGAGCGTTCTATCAGCAAGTTGCAGAGAGATTGATGTGGGATTTGCTTCTCCAATTTGCAGTTTCCTGTAAATGGAAAAAAGATATCAAGTTAATACTAGCACCTAAATCACAGAAAGAATTACCAAAGTTTTATTCTCCTATGGTGCAAGGGATAGTGAAACTGCCATGATCTTTCAACTTTGGGGGAAGTTTTCTCTGAATGATGGCGCTGCATTCTTCTGTCAATGCTATTGTCTCGTAATCTCTCAATCTTCATTTTTGTGACAGAATATCTTTCATGAATTTGACATAGCTGGGCATTTGTTCCAACATTTTTGCAAATGGAATGTTGATATACATCTTTTTAAAGTTCTCCAGGAATAAAGCAAACTGCTTGTCCAGTTTATTTTTCTGGAGATGTTGTGGAAAAGGTGGAGGTGGAGTGAATCTTTCTCGATCATTTGCTTTTGCCTTTTTTTCCTCCATATGTGGTTTAGCTTCGCTACTTTCTTTTGGAACTTCCTCAATGAATGCCTTGATTCCAACATCTTTGTTGATCTCAGTACCGCTTTTCAAAGTAATGGCATAACATTGCTTCTTCCTCATGTTCCTTGGATTTGGTTTTGTGTTGCTAGGAATGGTACCTTTGCGGTCTGTAACTTTGAGCATTAGCCAGTTGTCTCATTTGATTTTCCAGTGCTTTAATAGAAGTTGAATGGCTTTGAATTAATGCTGCTTGGGATTGAAACATAGCATCAAATTTGGCTTCTTGCTTTTTCATTTGGGCAAGCACATATGTTATTCCTGGTTTTTTTCATACTTCTGTCCTTTATTTTGCTGTTGGAATCCTGGCGGTGGATTGTTCCTTTGCCCTGAATTGTTATTCTATGTGAAATTAAGATGATTCCTCCAACCTGGGTTGTAGGTATTTGAATATGGATCGTTCCCATGTCTGTTGGAATTACTGACATAGTTCACCATCTCATCATGTTGCTTTGTCTCTGGTGCTCCTCCATATGGTGAACTTGTGGATCCAGCGATGTTCACACTTTGCGTGCTAAGGGTTTCCATGAGTTTGCATATCTGATCCAACTTTCCATTCATTGCTGTGTTGGCTCAAACTTCATAAATTCATGATATTCGTTGGATCATGCTCCTTTCTGTTGGCCACAAAGAATTATTGTTGGCCATTTCTTCAATTAAGTCTCAGACCTGATCTTCTCCTTTTGCCATTAAAGCTTCTCCAGCAGCAGCATCTTTTGTGGTTCTCATTAGTCCAAAAAGTCCATTGTAGAAGGTTTGGACTTGTAGCCACTTTGCAATCTCATTGTGAGGAAATTTTTGAGCAACTCCTTATATCTTTCCCAAGCTTCGCAGAGGGATTTTGAGTCATGTTGCATAAAGGATGTGATGTCATTCCTCAGCTTTGCAGTTCTGGCTGGGGGAAAGTAGTTTGCAAGGAATTTGATGGCAAGAGTGTTCCAAGTTGTGATGGAACTTGCTGAAACTGAATGTAGACAAGCCTTAGCTCTGTCTTTTAAAGAATATGGAAACACAAGCAGTCTCATTGCTTCTTCTGCCGCACGGTTGTAATTGAATGTGCCGCAAACTTCCAAGAAGTTGCTGATGTGGGCAATAGGATCTTTAGTTGCATTTCCCCCAAACTGAACTGACTGTTGTATCATCTGCATGTTTTGATGTCACACGCATTTGCTAGTAAGGGAGGAAATACAATACATGATATGAAGCCTTTAGGGAAGCGGCCGCGAGTGCGCAGCGGAAAATTAAAATTGATATGCCACTTTCCCTTTGCCCAAGAACCATTTGTTTTGATTATTCTACAAGCCTAGGCATGTTACTATATATTCTAAGCATAAAAAACTCATAAAACATGCAAAAAACATAAACCTAAACATGCTAACTATTAAAAGAACTCCAATTAAAACAAAGAAAGAAAAAGACTTACTTGAACCGAAGACTCATTCAGCCTTCCCTCCAATCTACAAGCTTTTCTCGAACTCAGCAAGCTCTTCCACGTTCCAAAGTGCCACCCAAGTGTATGGCCTCCAAAGATGCACACACCAAAGCCAAAACTCAACGGTAAGACTACGCATTGAGTGCACAAGTATTTTACCCTTGGTGCTAGCCTAGGCAAATACCTCAAAACTTTTAGCTTGAAGTTCCTTTAGTCAATTAGACTTAAGGATCCTCAAAATCAGTGGCTTACTCTTAAACTTTTAGAGTTGCTCACTTATATAAACCCAAGATATGAAAGGTTTGGTGCAAAAATTTGTGAAGAATTCTTTGGGTTTATATAGTGCTCCAAAGACAACAAAATTAATTAAGAATCCGATGTGGGATAAAAGCTAATTTAATCTTAGCCATTGGATCTTAATTTAGTGGTTTAATGAGATTATAAAACCCTAATAAGAGTTTGGGCCGAATTGGAATTCAAAACAAATAACAAAAAAAAAGTTTACTATTCATGTTACTATTCACGTGAATAGTAATTTTTTATAATTCCAATTCCCAAAGTGCCCCCATCGTCATTCACCAATCCCTAAGCCACCATGGAACCTCATAAATGATCTGTTCAATAATTAAACACATTGAACCATTTATGAACAATTTCTACAGCAGTCATATATGTTGTTATATTTGCATTGTGCATTGTTAACCATTGATTTCGACTTTGTTGTGTGTGACCTTTTGGGTTCCCCTCAAGTTGGACATGAATTGAATCGTGATAATTTAATCGAACATAAATTATCCTCCGATCAGATGGTCGTTCGATTTCAATGACCAAGGTTGACATCTAGCAACATGCCAAGGCCCCCAAATGAGAAGGAAAGATATATATACCCATTCTGTATGCGATTTACATATGATACGGTCCCTCGCCTCACTGTATCCCTATCTATTGACCTAGGGTACGGAAAATATCTACCCATATGGTCAAATGTATGATGTTGATAGTGTCATGAATCGTGCTAACCCAAGAATCTCACATGATTCTTCCGTTGTGGCCACAATCTCAAGCACTGATCATACATATCAACCCGTGAACTGGAATACTACTCTTATAAGAAAATATTATCCGAGAGAGTGGCGATTCTCTGTTGTATCTTTACAAACTTCATGTGTTTCAACAAATGACCCAATCATACCCTTATGACCGGATCTTTTGAACCAGGGAAGGAGAATGTCAAAGTTATTTGATCCACACATACGATTGTAAAGACCTCAAGTCTAAGGACTAGTCATATAATCGATACATGAAAGTTCTCACAGACACATGGGATAAACACTCCATATGAAAACTTTCGGCGGTCAGTTCGATGGACACGAGAAACTCATGCATCCATGTGATACACCAAGCGGACAGATCTCCGCTAGTAGCCTATGAGATCGGCTACCCCACTTAAGGGCAGATCATATCATCATGCTAGTCTCTCCACTTTGTGAACGCCCAGATTATTCACAAAACTATGACTAGGAACATTTAAGAGTAATGATTCTTATAAGGCGTGGAAGCCATCGTCTTATTACTCCAAGGGTTTTATTACAGTGTTGATGATTCATATAAGTTATGTAAGACACGTATAAAAAATATTTCCATTTTATTAACTTAATAAAATGAATTTTATCTCATAACAATCTCCGTATGTTAAAAACACATACGGTTTTATTAATGGCTAGTCTCTCCGCTTTCAGATCGATCTGCTGTCATCCCTATCGGTCTGAAAGCTCGCATCACAGTAACCAATGACTTTTATCTCAGAACAATCTCCGTATGTCAAAAACACATCCTTAGTTCTTCTCAGATACTTGAGGATTGTTTTGACAGCTGCCCAGTGTTGCTCACCGGGATTTGCCTGATACCTGCTCGTTATGCTAAGAGCATAAGAGACATCAGGTCTTGTACATAGCATGGCGTACATGATCGATCCTATTGCTGAAGCATAAGGGATCCTACTCATACGCTCTCTATCTGAAGGAGTATGTGGACATTGCTCCTTAGATAATTTGATTCCATGACAAGTAGGTAAATTACCTCTTTTGGAATCTTCCATTTTTCAAAACTTTATCTATGTACGTAGATTGAAAAAGTCCTAACAACCTCTTAGATCTATCATGGTAGATCTTAATGTCGAGGATGTAGGCTGCTTCTCCCAAATCTTTCATGGAGAAATTCCGAGATAACCATTGCTTAGTGGCTTGCATCATTGGAATATCATTCCCGATGATTAATATGTCATCGACATATAATACAAGAAATACAACAGCACTCCCACTACTTTTCTTGTAAACACAAGGCTCGTCTACATTTTTGATGAAGTCAAATTCTTTGATTGTCTCATCAAATCGTATATTCCAACTTCTGGAGGCTTGATTGAGTCCATAAATGGATCGTTTAAGCTTGCATACTTTATTATGATCATCATTAGATGCAAACCCCTCAGGTTGTGTCATATAGACTTCCTCTAAGAGGTTCCCATTAAGGAAAGCTGTTTTGACATACATATGCTAAATCTCATAATCAAAGTGTGCAGCTAGTGCCAGTAAAATTCGAATGGACTTTATCATTGGAACAGGCGAGAAGGTTTCCTCATAGTCAATTCCTTGGATTTGTCTATAACCTTTCGCCACCAACCTAGCCTTATAGGTTTGGATGTTTCCTTCTGCATCAATTTTACGCTTGTAAATCCACTTGCAGCCTATGGGTTTTATCCATTCAGGTGCATCTACCAAGTCTCAAACTTGATTCTGATACATAGAGTCTATTTCGGATTTCATGGCCTCAAGCCACTTGACTGAATCAACGACACGCATTGCTTCATCATAACTGGTGGGATCATCATTATCAATGACCTGATCATGTTCCTCATCAATATGGAAACCATATCTTTCAGGCTCATATCTTTCCCTACCAGACCTTCTGAGTTCATAACCTTGTGGTTGTTCCGTCGCTGCCCTTTTGAGGGGCCTGGGGTTTAGTTCTTTGTTAGTTTGTTCTTTTCGTACCTCATCGAGGTCAAGTCTACTCCACTATATTTCTTGAGAATGAATTCATTCTCTAGAAATTTAGCATTTCGTGAGACAAATGTTCTTTGTTCATTTGGGACGTAGAACACGTATGTTCTTGAGTTCAAGGCATATCCTACAAACTTACATTTAACTGCCCTATAATCCAATTTGTTAGTTTGTGTGAGCTTAACATATGCGTCACATCCCCAAACTCTTAGATAACTAAGACTAGGACGTTTCCCAGACCATAACTCATATGGTGTTTGACTAACAGTCTTGGAAGGAACTTGGTTTAGTAGTAGTGTTGCAGTTTCTAAAGCAAGACCCCAAAATGAAAGAGGTAGATCCGTGTCTGGCATCATTGATCGGACCATATCTAATAATGTCAGATTTCTCCTTTCGGAGACCCCATTATGATGTGGAGTTCCTGGAGGAGTCCACTGGGAAACAATGCCATTTTATCTCAAGTAATCTTGAAATTCGTTGCTTAAGTATTCACCACCTCGGTCAGACCTTAGTGACTTAATACTTTTATTAAGCTGGTTTTCTACTTCTGCCTTGAAGTCTTTGAATTTCTCAAAGGCTTCAGATTTGTACCGCATAAGGTACACATACCCATATCACGAATGATCATCGATAAATGTAATGAAGTAGGAGAATCCACCTCTAGCGGTGACTGACATTGGTCCGTATACATCAGAGTGTATGAGTTCTAATGTCTCCGTTGCACGCTGTCATTTACCTTTGAAGGGTAATTTGGTCATTTTACCAAGTAAACAAGACTCACAAGTTCCATAAGGTTTATATTTGAAGGGTCTGAAATACTCATCCTTATGTAGCTTAGTTAATCTTGTTTCATTGATATGACCTAAGCGAATGTGCCATAGAAGTGATTCATTGAGATTATTCGAGTTAACGTTGTATATATTAGAGGTTGAACATTATTTGTTAGTTTGTAAGACATAGATACCATTATTCAAAATACCACCTCCATATTTTATTTCATTGAAATAAATAGAACATTCATTACAACTTATTAGGCATGAAAAACCTTTATTACATAAAGAAGAAATTGAAATGATGTTCTTTACTAGAAAAGGTACATAAACACAATCTTCTAAGTCTAAAACTAAACCATTCGGCAAAACTAATGAATAAGTCCCCACGCACAATGCTGCCAGTTTTGCTCCATTACCCATGCGTAAGTCAACCTCCTCATGACGGAGTCTCCTACTATTTCTCAAGCCCTGCAAATTGTTACACAAGTGAGTCCCACAACCGGTATCAAGCATCCAAATAGAAGGTTCAGAGTTTTGAGAATATAGTTCATTCATATACAATATACCTGAAGCATTGGGCTTCTTGGCCTCTTGGGCTTCCCTAGCTTCCTTGGCTTTCAAGGATCTGTAGTCTTTCTTTTAATGGCCCTTCTTTCCACAAAAGAAACATTTCCCCTTTCCCCTTTTCTTCTCCACCTTACCATTGGGCTTTAGGTGATCTGGAGCCTTGGCCATGCCTTTATTTTTCTTTGGGCCTCGTGGCTTCAGGTCCGTACCCGTAAGCATGACGGAGGTTTTAAGCTCGGATTTCAAGTCTTTCTCTACTTACTTTATCATATTGTGCAATTATGCAAAAGTAACTTCTTTATCAGACAGATGAAACTGCATAATAAAGTTAGAGAATTCTTTTGGTAAGGACTGAAGAATTAGATCGTGACTTATCTCATGATCCATGTTGAACCCGAGGTTGGCCAATTTTTCAATGTGGCTAATCATCTTAAGCACATGTCCACTAACAGATTATTCATTATACCTTGTTTGGAATAAGGCACATGACACTTGGAATCTCACGGTATGAATGGAAGTTGCATACAACTCCTTCAAGTGAAAGATGATGGTTTGAGCATCCATATCTTCGTGAGCTTTCTGAAGTTCGTCCGATATAGAGCCAAGCATTATGCAAACTGCTTGCTCATCATCATCGACATGTTTCTTCCAAGCATCAAATGTATCTTGGTCAGCATCTTCTGCGGGTTCAGGGGAAATGGTCTTTCAAGAAGATAGAAAATCTTTTCTTGTCGTAAGACAGTTTTAAGGTTTCTAAACCAGTCATTGTAGTTGTCCCCTTTGAGCTTATGCTCATCAAGGATGGAACAAAGTGATACTATATTTGCCATTTGAATGTTTGTGAAATATTTTAACCCACCTGTTAAGAGAAAATGTTAAAATTAGGAATATGTTTTCATTAATGTTTCATAATAACATGGGCTTTTAATATTATGAAGTTGCTCCCACTCAATTGTTTTAAAATTTTAAGCAAATCACATCAACCCCAATATGATGGATTTCTTGTGGGCAAAGATCCCATTATCATCATTTCATAACTCCGACTAGGGCCGGTCATTATAAAATACGATAATTAGGTAGGTTCCCAACCAATTTATGATATAAATCACAATTCCTTGATCATTGGGTTGGGCAATCAAACATGCCATAGCTTATGTTAGTCCTTGTGGACACCCAATCTTTGCCACTAAGTTATAAGACCATGCCTAAGGGTCGCTGCGTCTCATGACTCAGAAAAGTCAAACCATTGTCAATAGTACGATTTAGGGACAAATTGGTATTGGTCAGTCTGGTAAAGCCTAGTCCTGCCAATACGGTTTAAGACATTTAGGTCTATACTTTACAATGGGAGGAAAATTTTAGACTTAAATTATTATTGAGGATTTTATCAAGTTTAAGTGAATAACTGTCAAATGGATTCCTCCATTGAAAATTCCCCAGAGGGAGGGTGGAGCGAACTCTCTTAAATACCCTTACCTCTTAGGCTCTTATTGCCTTGGTGACAGAAATAAACAATAGATCCTCCAAATTAGGCCAACACTTTAAATATGCTTTAAGGTAAGCTTTGAGTAAATGATTATCTAGATATCTTCACAGCTTTTCCTTTTGGCTATAAAAAGGTAGTGAGTGAAGGAAGACACCAAATCATTATCTAACTCTAGTAATACCTTTGGTTAAATTAACTTTAGTTTGGAAAGTTTTATTAACCCCTTGGTCCCAACCCACTTGTATCTTTTATAATGTCTTTTATTTTAAACAAGTGTTTTATATTTATTAGCCTTAAAGGTAATAAATCTCTAAGTTCATCACGTAATAATTACTTAGCTAAGGGATAAGCAATACACTCTCTATTTCTTAGAAAGTCTCTAGATGCTTGCACCCTAAAATAATCATGCCAATTCTAATCATACATAGAATCATCAAGCATATGAGTTTTAATATGTTGGAATTATTTTAGGCATTAAATAACTTTGATTAATATTTAATTATGATATTGCATTTTATTTTATTCAAATAAATTTACTATTCACGTTTTTCTGCAGACGCTTGAACTTTAAATGCAATTTCACAATTCAAATCTTAACCAAATCATGCACAACTTATGCCTAAAATTAATTTCAGGGTGTTAGCTTTCCAACGAACTTTTAAACACCCAATTTCGAGTTCAAATGAGAGAGAACTAATCAAAACAAAAACAGCGCTCTGATACCACTGTAGGGATGCGGCCGCGAGTGCGCATCGGAAAATTAAAATTGATATGCCGCTTTCCCTTTGCCCAAGACCCATTTGTTTTGATTATTCTACAAGCCTATGCATGTTACTATATATTCTAAGCATAAAAAACTCATAAAACATGCAAAGAACATAAACCTAAACGTGCTAACTATCAAAAGAACTCAAATTAAAACAAAGAAAGAAAAAGACTTACTTGAACCGAAGACTCCTTCAGTCCTCCCTCCAATCTACAAGATTTTCTCGAACTCAGAAAGCTATTCCACGTTCCAAAGAGCCACCCAAGTGTGTGGCCTCCAAAGATGCACGCACCAAAGCCAAAACACAACGACAAGACTACGCCTTGAGTGCACATGTATTTTGCCCTTGGTGCTAGCCTAGGCAAATACCTCAAAACTTTTAACTTGAAGTTCCTTTAGTCAATTAGACTTAAGGATCCTCAAAATCAGTGGCTTACACTTAAAATTTTAGAGTTTCTCACTTATATAAACCCAAGATATGAAAGGTTTGGTGCAAAAATTTGTGAAGAATTCTTTGGGTTTATATAGTGCTCCAAAGACAACAAAATTAATTAAGAATCCGATGTGGGAAAAAAACTAATTTAATCTTAGCCATTGGATCTTAATTTAATGGTTTAATGAGATTATAAAACCCTAATAAGAATTTGGGCCGAATTGGAATTCAAAACAAATAAATTTTTTTACTATTCATGTGAATAGTAATTTTTTATTCCAATTCCCAAAGTGCCCCCATCGTCATTCACCAATCCCTAAGCCACTATGGAACCTCATAAATGATCTGTTCAATAATTAAACACATTGAACCATTTATGAACAATTCCTACAGCAATCATATATGCTGTTATATTTGTATTGTGCACTGTTAACCATTGATTTCGACTTTGTTGTGTGTGACCTTTTGGGTTCCCCTCAAGTTGGACATGAAATGAATCGTGATAATTTAATCGAACATAAATTATCCTCCGATCAGATGGTCGTTCGATTTCAATGACCAAGGTTGACATCTAGCAACATGCCAAGGCCCCCAGCAGAGAAGGAAAGATATATATACCCATTCTGTATGCGATTTACATATGATACAGTCTCTCGCCTCACTGTATCCCCACCTATTGACCTAGGGTACGGAAAGTGTCTACCCATATGGTCAAAGGTATGATGTTGATAGTGTCATGAATCGTGCTAACCCAAGAATCTCACATGATTCTTCCGATGTGGCCACAATCTCAAGCACTGATCATACATATCAACCCGTGAACTGGAATACTACTCTTATAAGAAAATATTATTCGAGAGAGTGGCGATTCTCTGTTGAATCTTTACAAACTTCATGTGTTTCAACAAATGACCCAATAATACCCTTATGACCGAATATTTTGAACCGGGGAAGAAGAATGTCAAATTTATTTGATCCACATATAAGATTGTAAAGACCTCAAGTCTAAGGACTAGTCATATAATCGATACATGAAAGTTCTCACAGACACATGGGATAAACACTCCATATGAAAACTTTCGGCGGTCAGTTCGATGGACACGAGCAACTCATGCATCCATGTGATACACCAAGCGGACGGATCTCCGCTAGTAGCCTATAAGATCGGCTACCCTACTTAAGGGCGGATCATATCATCATGCTAGTCTCTCCGCTCTGTGAACGCCCAGATTATTCACAAAACTATGACTAGGAACATTTAAGAGTAATGATTCTCATAAGGCATGGAAGCCATCGTCTTATTACTCCAAGGGCTTTATTACAGTGTTGATGATTCATATAAGTTATGTAAGACACCTATAATAAAGATTGCCATTTTATTAATTAATGAAAATATTACAAATACATGTACATATAGCCCATCCACAAGTTGGGTATAGGGTATATCCCTAACAATTGTTGGGTGTGCAAATAAAGTCCCAGAGTCCCACATTGGTTAAAAATGGGGAAGATCATGGGTATATAAGGATGGACATGTATCTTCATTGGTATGAGGCCTTTTGGGTATAGCCCAAGAGCAAATCCATGAGGGCTTAGGCCCAAAGTGGACAATATCATACAAATATGGAGATAAGTGGTGTCCTAGGTTCCTTACAAGTGGTATTAGAGCCATACCCCGGAGTTAGCCATGTGGATGAATCCTCGGAATACCGAACAAAAAGGTGGTGAGCTCTGATCGTGATCCGTGAATGTGCTCGGTTAGATAGGCGGTGTGCTCCGGTCTTCATGGACGTGTCCTAATCCCAACACGGTGAAGAGGAGTTGGCCTGAGCTAGAGTGGACAGATGGATGATCGTCTGAGGGGAGGCTCGGTGGTCCTTTGTTCGAGGGGAGGATTGTTGGGTGTGCAAACAAAGTCCCAAAGTCCCACATTGGTTAGAAATGGGGAAGATCATGGGCATATAAGGATGGACATGTATCTTCATTGGTATGTGGCCTTTTGGGTATAGCCCAAGAGCAAATCCATGAGGGCTTAGGCCCAAAGTGGACAATATCATACCAATGTGGAGATCCGTCAATCATCGGAATAGTTCTGTCTCAAATGGGAATTGGTGGTGCAGCCTCCAAAAGTTCAGGTTCTTGATTGTTCATATTGATCAGTGCTTCTTGGCCTTCTCGCCTTTCCCTTCTTAACTTTCTAATAGTTTTTTCAATCTCTGGTTCAAGCGGACAGATTTCAAAGCTTCTGGTTCTTCTCATGTAGTGTCTGAGAACCTGAAACACAAGAAAACAAAAATAATAAGTAAAAGAAAATTAGAAATAAGTGAAATATCTAACCCCTAAATTAATGGTGAAAGATAAATAAGTCCCCGACAACGATGCCAAAAACTTGATCAGTGGTAAACACACACATTACGCAAGTGCACGTATCACTCAAGTAGTATAAAATGTATCGATCCCATGAGAACTTAATACATAGGCTATCAATTTGTGAAGCTAAATGTTTACAAGTATCTAATAGATTGGTTATTGATTGGGTGCTGATTGTAAACTAAAGACAAGTAAATAAAACAGTGCGAAAGTGAATTAAAGGTAAAATCAATATTATAAAACTATCTATGGTTGTGAATCCTTCCAATATCTTTTAAAGATGAAGTGATTATCTCATGTTTGTGTAATATATCGATTTATTAACCTGAAACATGAAGTTATGCAAAAGCCTCTTCCGATGTTCAGCGTGTCGCGACACTGAGGTTGTGCGCGTCGCAACACAGAAATTCCAATTTTGCCCTTTTTGTCCGTTTTTTCGCTGTTTTGGCCCCGATTTGATTCCAGTGAGTCTTGAAACCTTATTTATCTACAAAATACATAAAACACTTCAAAAATTCATAAAACTCAATAAACTATACAAAATATTAAGTCGAAGGGGTGGTAAATATTGATATATTTACTACTTATCAGAAATCTACACATTTATTCAAAATTCTGGATTTTCCTTAAAATTTAAAGCATTTCTTATTAGTCAATTAAGCCATAGTATAAATAAAACTACTATTCAAACATCCCTAAGAAATGAAAGAGAAAGAAACGTGAGGAAGGAGGAAGGAGGAAAGGAAAAGAAAAAAAAAAGAAAAAGGGAAGAAAAGAGAAGAAATGAAGATGAGACAAAAATCAAACCCTCACATATCAAGCTAGGAGGAAGATTGACAATTATTGAAGGCTTGGAAGATGAAGAAAATCAAACAAATAAGGTAAGGGATTTTAACCCAAATTTTTAATTATGGAATCTTAATGATATGAAGTTATGATAGTGTTAGTGACTTATTTGGAATTACATTTAGTGGCAAAACAAGCATGGAATTGGACTATATTAGGAAAAGTCTAAATTTTTGAATCCCGAAAGTTGAGCTAAGTTGGAATTATGAGACTAAGGAGTTAAATTGATGATGAAGTATGGTTCTAACATGTTTGAAGATGATAGTTTAAAGAATTGATGAGTAGAAATTGTAGTGTGGAAGTATGGGAAGAGTGTTAAGCAAATTAGGCATGGAAAATTGAAGTTAGGCCCTGTTTTTTGCCTTGCGTCCTGACACAGAACGCACAACGTCACGACGCGAACTGGAATTTTCCCAGATACGTTTCTAGATTGGTTCACGTCACGACGCGTACTGGGAATTTTCCCAGATATGTTTTCTGGAATGATGTGCGTCGCGACGCGAAAGACCTTTCGTCGCGACGCTTGACTAAAAATTTTCCCAAATTGGTTTTAATTCATTCCAGTTCCACCCCAGCGTCTTAGAGGCCACCCTAAGGGTATCGTATCAGTTTGTGTATATGCATTACATCATGATATAAGTACGATATGCCTTGAAATAATAATAAGTGCTTAGGTGGATAAACTTAGTTTAATTCGGAATATGTTCCCCAGCTCACTTTCTAATCAAGTTATCAATTGTAAATCATCGCAAGACTGGGGTTGATCCACAGAGAATAGATTTAATATGATAAAATAATAATTTGAATTAAAAGAAAAAGATTGAATTGTTTGAGTGATTGGAAATTTTAAATTAAACTATAATAATAAAATAAAATATTGGGGCTAGGGGATCCACTTTTAATATTTCAAATTTAGAAATCTCACTTTTTATAATATATAAATTTTCATTATTACCCAATTAATTTATTTCAGGAATTAATTATACCAAAACAAATAAAATCAGCCATAAAAGGCGGTGATAATTTTTTGTCTATAACAAGTCCAGTTAGGTACTCAATTATGCTTAAAAATAAAAACAGCCATATAGGCGGTAACAAAGTTTGTCAATAATTAATCCAGATGTAAATTAAATATTAATAAGTATATTACAATTTATATATTATAATATAAGTGAGAATAATCTAAATTTTCATATTAAAAGATTTTCCCTTTACCCCAACAAGAAGAAATTAGCTACTCATAATTTGAATAAAAACACATATAATTTTATTACTAAAAGAAAAAGAAATTACAAGAAAGTTTAAAAAAAAAAAAACACACAAGAGCTGAAACTCCACAAATTTTCAGAGAAAACTGTAGAATCCGGGCTGAGGAAAATGAAGTGCAGAGCACCTCTATTTATAGAAATTTTGCAAGCTTTTTCCATCGTTTTCTCCATCTTTTCTCCACCATTTTGTCCACCATTGTCTCGCAAGCATGTTTGGTGGACATGTGATTATTAATTTTTTTATTTGATTTTAATATTTACATATAACACATTTTGTATTTTTCATCAATTTCGGTCTTGAAAACTTAGAACTAGAAACACTTGTCAACAAAAAATTTGTACATATTTGAGTCTTCTTTCATTTGTAACACTGTTAGAACGCCATTTCAAGTTTTTGGCTTCCAAAATCCAAATGTCATGTCCATTTTTATAGTCATGCATCCAAAATATTATTTCCCTACATAAGAAATAAAAATCACAATAAAACATAAATTTAATAATTATTTTATAAATATGCTAAATTAAGGGGATTAATGAAACTACAAGTGTAAAATGATTAATTTTTCTTTTAATAAATTTACACTTTTTAGTGTTCATCAACCATTGGAACTCCAATTCTAATATGAGCTTCCCTCGCTCATGGTCCATTGTATTAGATCATTGGAACTCAAATTCTAATATATGACGAGTGCTAGTCTTCTAGGTTATAGGAATTCGACCGTATTTCAAAACCAACGACTATAGACACACATATATATACACACACACTTTAAAAATAGTTTATAATATGTAATACCCCAACCATTTAGACGTAATTATATATTTCCTTGTGCATTTATGGGACATATTCTAATGCTTAATTATGCATTATTAGAATGTATATTACTCGTATGAATTATTCTGGGATTATGGGCTAATATTTTTTAGTTTCACGGTACAATTTGATTTTACCGTTGTAGGCACTGCATTTTTACACATAAGTCCCTATGATGAGTCTCATTTTGGAGACACTACCTTTTAAGTCACGGAGGTCACGGAAAACGGACATCGGAAGGGGGAATTCAGAATAAACAAGTTCAGTGTCTTCGTTGGTGCTGCGTTCATTACTTCGTTCGAACGTCATGCAGATTGCGGACGTTCGTGCCGCGTTCGAGGAAGCGTTCGAACGGTGTCGTAATTCTGGTTTTGCTGCTAGCCTCGCACCCCAGCCCAATTAGCCCCCCCAAAGCCCATAAAACACATCCCAAATTAAATAAATAAATATTAATTAAAACATTAACTAAATAAGATAATAATTAAATAATTAAATAATTAAATAAAACATTTACCAAACTTAAACTAAAATCATGCCTAATTTAAATAATTCATATACTAAAATTAAAATAAGATATGCCTAATTAAAATCAATCAACCAATTATATTCCCAATCAAATATGTATTATTCCTAACTTAAAATATTGTATTCCTAAACCAAGCCAATCAAATATTCAACCTTCCTAATCCAAACCAAATCAAATCCCTTGCTTTCCTTGTCCAACACCAAATCAAATCCTCCCTTTAATGCCAAATCCCTTCCTTGTGAGACAAGGAGTAGCCCTAGCCATTCTCTATATAAACAACCCCTAACCAAGACATCCAATCTCCTAGCTCATTCATACAAGAAAAGCCTCCCCTAGCTCTCCACTCTCTCTAATACACGCCCAAGACATCAAGACACTCTCCATATCACACGCAAACTCTAAAAACACAACCAACACACACAACAACCCTTCCTTTACCAAATTAACGAGAACAACACACACAGAGCCCCTAACCCTTGAAATCAGTCCCAAACAGCAGCCCAATACCTCCCCAAACACACCAAAACCGTAGCCTAAAAACACCAAAAGAGCACCCAAAACAGTCCACCAAGAACATCAAAACATCCACCAAGAACATCAAAACAGTCCACTGAAACAGAAGAATAGACCTGAAACAGTGAGCTGAAACGGCGAGCAGAAATACAGCAAAAACAGCAGTAAAAGACGGAGAACGATGACTCAAAATAGTAAGACAACGAACGAGAACGTGAACCAGTGAACCGGAAGAGTTGCGGAGCTTTACCCCTTCCGATCTTCGTGAAACGCGAGTCCGAGAGACGACTTAAAAGGTTAGACCTGAGGGCACTTTTTCATTAGTTTATATTCGTTTCTTTTATTATTGAATTCTATTCGCATGAGAGTCGTTTATGGATGCATGTTGTGGCTTGAATGAAATGGAAGAGTGTCGTCTCTTGTGGTATATAGGATGGAAACCCAGACGTAAATTCTGTAGCCGAATCCGAATGGACGGTAGTGCGGTCTATACTTGGGATACAACTCCACGTACCACTTGAGTAAACGGCACTTCTCTTGTTTTGTGTTGCTTTGGTTTATTTATTTCTCGTCACTTGAATTGAATTCTGTATGTTGCTTATTCCTGCATGATCCATCGAGCGCATGGGCTTAGTAAGTGGAATGAAAGATCCCCGATGGGGAAGGGTTAAAGCCCTTTACCACGATGTTTTGCCACGCCGATTGATGTGTGTCCGGTTGAATGCAAGATACGTTCAATCGGGCATGCTTAGTTTGATATCATTGTCTTTATGTTTTTTTTTATGCATGGTTCAATCAAGCGCATGGGCTTAGTAAGTGGAATGAAAGATCCCCCATGGGGAGGGGTTTAAAGCCCTTTACCACGATGCTTTGCCGCGCCGGTTGATGTGTGTCCGGTTGAATGCAAGATACGCTCAATCGGGCATACTTAGTTTGATATGATTGTCTTTATGTTTGTATGCATGATTTGATGTGACGCGCATGGGCTTAGTATGTTGGTCTAAAGGTCCTCTCTTTGAGAGATCAAGAGCCCCAAAAGGCACCTTTACGGCAGTACTGTCGCCGCGCCCCTTTATTTTGTTGTTTATGTATTGCGTCCCATTTCATGAATCAGGTCTGTTCCCGTTCGAACGCGTTTACGAACGCAACTCGAACGCGTATGCATTTTGCCTTATCATGCATCAGGTCTCATCTCCGTTCGAACGCGTTCACGAACGCCATACGAACGTGAGCATTCTGTTTCAATTCTGTTCGAACGCGTTCACAAACGCCACACGAACGTGAGTATTCTGTTTCATTTTCGTTCGAACGCGTTCACAAACGCCATACGAACGTGTGCATTCTGTTTCATTTCCGTTCGAACGTGTTTACAAACGCTAATCGAATGAGAACCTTCTGTTTACCGTTCGAACGCGTCTACGAACGCTACACGAACACACACGGTAAACAATCCTCTTGTATCACATTACGACATGTCCATCTTAGCATATGGTTACCCCTACACCCTTTGTACGCTATGCATTTGTATTACCTCTCTAGTTGTCTGTTTCCGTTATGTGCCTACAATATTATTTGTCGTCATTTTGATTTCCTTTACATTACATGCAAATGTCACCATGACTGTTTGTGTTTATATTTACATGAATGATTGAATTCTTATGACGTTATGTGCTTGTTTTGCGAAGGCCTACTTTTGAGCATGTGAATTTGGCAATAAGATTTGGTTTCATGTATGTTAGATGTAAACTATACTTTTAAGCATGTGAATCTAGGATTGTGTTGCACTTGGAAATATATGTCATAGGCTTGGTTGGATTATTGCATAAATCTTTACATTACAAGTTGCATAAGTAAGGGACCATTCCGAACCCAATGGTTTGAGGTTCCCTTGCGAGGGGTGAGTGCGGCCTTAAATATTTGTCCCGGTTCACACCGGGTGGCGACTCCCTTACTCTCCGGTTTAGTCCTCCGTTGGCTATTCCGTACTCCCAACTAGGCCCCCGAGCCTGGAACAGTATTGCATCGCCCAGTTTCCTGTGTGTTCCCACAGTCTGGCGACTCCACTGGGGATAGAGAATCGGCCCCGAAATAATGCCTTGTAATGTATAGATTTATGTTTTAATTAACCGTGTCTACAAATGTGTGAAATGGGGGTTGTGATCAAATGCATTTTGAGGCTAGGTAATGGTTTGGTGTCTTCCTTCACTCACTACCTTTCTAGAAGGAAAAGCTGTGAAGGCACCTAGATAGCCATCTACTCGTAGCCGATTGTGATGGACTAATTTGGAGGACTCGTTGTTTATTCCTGACACCAAGCGATAAGAGCCTAAGAGGCTTGGGTATTTAAGTGAGCCTCGCTCCACCTTCCCTCTGGGGAATCTACAACGGGAAATCCATTTGACAGTCTGTCACACACCATAGCTCATTGGCACGTACCTTAGTGTATAAAAAAGGGTGTGCTCACTTGGTTGCCCGAACCCTTGATTGGGGAGACCTAGTTGTGGGCCATCCTTCGCCGATGAGAGCCTTTGTCCATACTCCCACGAACCCATGCGTAGACCGGGTTGTATAGCCTATAACAATATTTCCTTGTGCTTTAGGACCATTATCATTTGGATGAATTGGACTATTTGTCAAAAATGCGAACTTGCTGGGCCATTTAAACTGGGGCAGGTTCGTATCTTATGACAATTAGGCCCAAAGCTTCTGAAATGATGGTGGGCCACACGGTAGAAGTTATTATTTTATGTTTATAATATCTTCCTTGTATGCTTATGTTTGGGAACATTGCTATTTGAATCCATCTGGGTTTTGTCATGAGATATGGGCTTGTTGGGCCATTTAAACTGGGACAAGAACATATCTTATGACGATTGGGCCAAAAGGCTTCTAAATAACAATGGGCCATTTTATGATTGTGTTCGGAATATTATCATTTGGATTTAGTTGGGGCTCTTTGCCATAAGACATGAACTCGTTGGGCCATTTAAACTGGGACCGGTTCACTCTTATGACAGTTGTCCCAAAAGCTTCTAAAATGATAATAGGACGATTTTTTTGAGAATTTTAATTGATTTAGTATGTTATATATGTTACATGCATCTCATGCACCCCATGCATACATACATCATGTTAACCCTTGTGTCTGAAAGCCATCATAGATTCCCGTTGGGTTAGGGAAAAAGGAAGACTCATCAAAATACTGGGAACAGACATGAGTGAATCAGATATTGAGGTATCCCGTATGGATCAGTTGGAAAACGGTCTTCCAAGGTCACTGAACAGTTGCAAGCCTTGACTACTGCCATGACAAATATGGCTGTGCCCCATGCTGGGGGAAATTCTGAGAATGTGAGGCGCGAAGAGCCTCCGAATGGGTTGGGGGATAATATCCCCGCTTTTGATGATGATATGGCAGAGTATGCAACAGGCAGAGTGATTGGGTCTCAGGCCGAGATACAGAACCTTCGTGACCAGGTAGAGTCTGTTACCCGTAAGATGAAGGTTAAGGACGAAGACTTACTAGACTATGAGGCGATGACCTTTGAAGAGCAGCTACCAGCTCAGTTCAGAATGCCGGATATGGCTAAGTTCAATGGGAATGGGGACCCGATGGTCCATCTTCGGCAATATGTCGCGGTAATGAGTTCGGTGGGCCTGACGCAGCGCCAAGCTCAGAAAATGTTTGGGATGTCACTCGTGGGGGCACCCGTAGTTTGGTACCACAGCCTTGAGAAAAAGGTTAAGGAAGATTGGAAGGAACTGGCTGATGCCTTCCTAAAGCAGTATGTTACGGACCTGGAGATTGATTTGTCACTCCGAGATCTGGAGAACACTAAGCAGAAGCCAGATGAGAGCTTCAAAGAGTATGTGGATCGCTGGAGAAGCCAGCTTTTGAAAATGCAGACTCGGCCTTCAGAGCATGACCAGATTAAAATGATCATCAAGGGCACTAAGCCCTGATCTATGGCAAATTGAGGAGAATGACTTCAATGATGGTGGATTTCCGACAGTTGAGGGAAACTGTCATGGATATTGAGAAGAGGAGGTTGAAAACAGAAAGTTTTTGGCCAGAATAAAAGAACTTTTGGGGGGCCTTCTGAGACAAAGCCCGCTACTGCCGAAGTCGCTGCCATCAGAAACCGGCAATTCTCCAACCTTGTAGACCTTTGTCAAAGGTATTTGAAAAGTTACAGGGACAAGGAATCTTGAAACCCTTAGAAGGCAAGCCACTTCCACACCCCCCACCACCACACATAAATGTGAACCTTTATTGTCACTTCCACCAGCTACATGGCCATGACACCGACAACTGCACCCGCCTCAGGCATGAAATTCAAGATCTCATAGATTCCCATAAAATACCCAACCCATGAAAAGAAACCATCAACCACCAAGCTTCTTACATGGATGACAGTGAAGAACCATAGGCCGAGGAAGAAGGCAGTGCTGCGGATAATGGAGATGTTCCTCCTAGTCTATTTGATCCAGTTTTTTAAATGACATTGATTTTGTTACTTTTTCGAACTCTTTTCCTCAACAATAATAAAGACGTTCATTTTGCTGGAACTCTTCTGCAATATGAATATATTTGAGAAAAATATTCAACCTTGGTACTATGGAATCCAGTGATGAAACACGGGGAACCTTCGAAATAAGCAAACAGAAAAGATAAGATAGACATTCAGAAATTGGGAAATAGAGCCAGTGAAGATATCAGACTTGGAAGGGAATTAGTTCACCGAGCCGATCAACGTAGACAGATTGAAGAAATAGCTTGTCTGAGGAAGAGAAGGCTAAGCAGTCACCAAGAGAATTGACGGAAGACCTAACCCGACGGGATAGGAACATTCATGCATGCATACACGTAACGCATTTTGCATCCTTTCGTGTTTGTTCTGTTTTGTAATAACAGGTTTCAAAAGAAAAAAAAAAGCGCCGAATGCAAGCCAACCAGAAGCAGTAACAGTACAATGTCAGCAATCTTCAGGAACGAATCACATGGGCGAGGCCCATATCATCAGTATCAGTTTGGGATGAATCCCGAGGGTCGAGGCCCACATCAGTATCAGTCTGGGGGCGAGGTCCATAATCAGTAGCAGTTAGGGTCGAGGCCCACATCAGCATCAGTTTAGGGCGAGGCCCACATCAGCATCAGTATCAGTCTTGCCGGGTATGGCATTCTGGGGGCGAGGCCCACATTACATCAGTATCAGCATTGCCGGGTATGGCATTCTGGGGGCGAGGCCCATATTACATCAGATCAGCATTGCCGAGTATGGCATTCTGGGGGGCGAGACCCGCATCACATCAGATCAGTTCTGCCGAAAATGGCACTTCGAGAATGGAGATATAGTCCGGGAATGGACAGTTCAAGAATGAACAAGCCGAGAATGGCAATCCAAGAATGGAACACAGTTCAAGAATGAACAGGCCAAGAATGACACTCCAAGAATGGAAACACAGTTCAAGAATGAACAGGCCGAGAATGACACTCCAAGAATGGAAACACAGTTCAGGAATGAACAAGCCGAGAATGGCACTCCAAGAATGGAAACACAGTTCGAGAATGAACAAGCCGGGAATGGCAATCCAAGAATGGAGCAGAGTTCAAGAATGAACAAGCCGGGAATGACACTCCAGGAAAGGAAATACAGTTCAGGAATGAACAGGCCGGGAATGGCCCTCCAAGAATGGAAGCACGGTTCGGGAATGAACCACCTCACAGTCACGGTTCGGGAATGAACCACCTTACAGTAACGGTTCGGGAATGGACCAACTTACAGTAACAGTTCGGGAATGGACACCTTACAGTAACAGTTCGGGAATGGACACCCTACGGTAACGGTTCGGGAATGGACCACATCACAACACGGTTCGGGAATGGACCACCTCACAGTAATAGTTCGGGAATGGACCAACTCACAGTAACGGTTCGAGAATGGACCACCTTACAGTAACGGTTCGGGAATGGACCACCTCACAGCAACGGTTCGGGAATGGACCACATCAAAGCACGGTTCAGGAATGAACCAGGGGTCGCAGCACCTCACCATCCAAATCAACTCAACTCAACACATGGTAAGTCAAGTGGCAGCTGGCGAGCCAGGTAAGTGAAAATGCATTGCATAACTTTGATAGGATTGTCACTGTTACACATTACACAAGTCCCATCAAAGTGGGGGCGACTGTAGGCACTACATTTTTACACACAAGTCCCATCAAAGTGGGGGCGACTATAGGCACTGTATTTTTACACATAAGTCCCTATGATGAGTCTCATTTTGGAGACACTACCTTTTAAGTCACGGAGGTCACGGAAAACGGACATCGGAAGGGGGAATTCAGAATAAACAAGTTCACTGTCTTCGTTGGTGCTGCGTTCGTTACTTCTTCGTTCGAACGTCAGGCAGATTGCGGATGTTCGTGCCGCGTTCGAGGAAGCGTTCGAACGATGTCGGTAATTCTGGTTTTGCTGCTAGCCTCGCACCCCAGCCCAATTAGCCCCCCAAAGCCCATAAAACACATCCCAAATTAAATAAATAAATATTAATTAAAACATTAACTAAATAAGATAATAATTAAATTAATTAAATAATTAAATAAAACATTTACCAAACTTAAACTAAAATCATGCCTAATTTAAATAATTCATATACTAAAATTAAAATAAGATATGCCTAATTAAAATCAATCAACCAATTATATTCCCAATCAAATATGTATTATTCCTAACTTAAAATATTGTATTCCTAAACCAAGCCAATCAAATATTCAACCTTCCTAATCCAAACCAAATCAAATCCCTTGCTTTCCTTGTCCAACACCAAATCAAATCCTCCCTTTTTAATGCCAAATCCCTTCCTTGTGAGACAAGGAGTAGCCCTAGCCATTCTTTATATAAACAACCCCTAACCAAGACATCCAATCTCCTAGCTCATTCATACAAGAAAAGCCTCCCCTAGCTCTCCACTCTCTCTAATACACGCCCAAGACATCAAGACACTCTCCATATCACACGCAAACTACAAAACACAAACAACACACACAACAACCCTTCCTTCACAAAATTAACGAGAACAACACACAACAGCCCCTAACCCTTGAAATCAGTCCCAAACTGCAGCCCAATACCTCCCCAAACACACCAAAACCGTAGCCTAAAAGCACCAAAAGAGCACCCAAAACAGTCCACCAAGAACATCAAAACAGTCCACTAAGAACATCAAAACAGTCCACTGAAACAGAAGAATAGGACCTGAAACAGTGAGCTGAAACGGCGAGCAGAAATACAGCGAAAACAGCAGCAAAAGACGGAGAACGATGACTCAAAATAGTAAGACAACGAACGAGAACAGTGAACCAGTGAACCGGAAGAGTTGCGGAGCTTTACTCCTTCCGATCTTCGTGAAACGCGAGTCCGAGAGACGACTTAAAAGGTTAGACCTGAGGGCACTTTTTCATTAGTTTATATTCGTTTCTTTTATTATTGAATTCTATTCGCATGAGAGTCGTTTATGGATGCATGTTGTGGCTTGAATGAAATGGAAGAGTGTCGTCTCTTGTGGTATATAGGATGGAAACCCAGACGTAAATTCCGTAGCCGAATCCGAATGGACGGTAGTGCAGTCTGTACTTGGGATACAACTCCACGTACCACTTGAGTAAACGGCACCTTCTCTTTTTTCTGTTGCTTTGGTTTATTTATTTCTCGTCACTTGAATTCTGTATGTTGCTTATTCCTGCTTGATCCGATCGAGCGCATGGGCTTAGTAAGTGGAATGAAAGATCCCCGATGGGGAAGGGTTAAAGCCCTTTACCACGATGCTTTGCCGCGCCGGTTGATGTGTGTCCGGTTGAATGCAAGATACGTTCAATCGGGCATGCTTAGTTTGATATGATTGTCTTTATGTTTTTTTTTATGCATGGTTCAATCAAGCGCATGGGCTTAGTAAGTGGAATGAAAGATCCCCCATGGGGAGGGGTTTAAAGCCCTTTACCACGATGCTTTGCCGCGCCGGTTGATGTGTGTCCGGTTGAATGCAAGATACGCTCAATCGGGCATACTTAGTTTGATATGATTGTCTTTATGTTTGTATGCATGATTTGATGTGACGCGCATGGGCTTAGTATGTTGGTCTAAAGGTCCTCTCTTTGAGAGATCAAGAGCCCCAAAAGGCCACCTTTACGGCAGTACTTCGCCGCGCCCCTTTATTTTGTTGTTTATGTATTGCGTCCCATTTCATGCATCAGGTCTGTTCCCGTTCGAACGCATTTACGAACGCAACTCGAACGTGCATGCATTTTGCCTTATCATGCATTAGGTCTCATCTCCGTTCGAACGCGTTCACGAACGCCATACGAACGTGAGCATTCTGTTTCATTTCTGTTCGAACGCGTTCACAAACGCCACACGAACGTGAGTATTCTGTTTCATTTCCGTTCGAACGCGTTCACAAACGCCATACGAACGTGTGCATTCTGTTTCATTTCCGTTCGAACGCGTTTACAAACGCTACTCGAACGAGAACCTTCTGTTTACCGTTTGAACGCGTCTACGAACGCTACACGAACGCACACGGTAAACAGATCCTCTTGCATCACATTACGACATGTCCATCTTAGCATATGGTTACCCCTTTGTACGCTATGCATTTGTATTACCTCTCTAGTTGTCTGTTTCCGTTATGTGCCTACAATATTATTTGTCGTCATTTTGATTTCCTTTACATTACATGCAAATGTCACCATGACTGTTTGTGTTTATATTTACATGAATGATTGAATTCTTATGACGTTATGTGCTTGTTGTTGCCAAGGCCTACTTTTGAGCATGTGAATTTGGCAATAAGATTTGGTTTCATGTATGTTAGATGTAAACTATACTTTTAAGCATGTGAATCTAGGATTGTGTTGCACTTGGAAATATATGTCATAGGCTTGGTTGGATTATTGCATAAATCTTTACATTACAAGTTGCATAAGTAAGGGACCATTCCGAACCCAATGGTTTGAGGTCTTCCCTTGCGAGGGGTGAGTGCGGCCTTAAATCTTTGTCCCGGTTCACACCGGGTGGCGACTCCCTTATTCTCCGGTTTAGTCCTCCGTTGGCTATTCCGTACTCCCAACTAGGCCCCCGAGCCTGGAACAGCATTGCGTCGCCCAGTTTCCTGTGTTCCCACAACCGTATTACATAT
Source organism: Zanthoxylum bungeanum (assembly GCA_019454045.1). NCBI lineage: Eukaryota > Viridiplantae > Streptophyta > Magnoliopsida > Sapindales > Rutaceae > Zanthoxylum > Zanthoxylum bungeanum. The sequence continues at coordinate 178,850 of SKCR01026403.1, read as the reverse complement.
AACTTTTAATATTTTGAGCATAAATTGGGCTACCGTTATCCATTTTTAGTGATCTCTATACTGTCGAAAATCTTAGAAAACGATCTACAACTTTCAGGTTGAATATTATCTCAACATTCGACCAGAACAAGATCAAAAATATATTGCTAGGCAGTAAATTTCGTGATTACTCTAGAATTTTAGATATGAGTGAGATATTTAACATTATTTTATCACAAAAAATAAAATCCACTCCCTCGTTATATAAATGTTACTATTCATTCATTCTCTTTCCTCTTAACCTCAACACACACGATTTCTTTTTTCATCTAAGAACCGAGAGTAGCATTCTCTTTTTTCTTTATCACAAGCCAAGAAGGGAAGCAAGAATTGAAGCCCACTTATTCTAGTTCAGTAAGCAGACTTCTCTATATCTCTATTCTTCTCAATTTCGGAAATTTGACCTGTTCTTCCCCCTACAATTTCAAATTTACGGGAATGTTAAACCTTCATGGATTTATTTGCTTGTATTAAGCTCTATTGAGTAAGGGTAAATGCTTTTGATGATAATTGAGCATGATTGGAACAAGTAATTAGTTGAAAATTTAGGTTTAAAAAAATGTACCTCCTTTTGGCCGAATGACGAAGCATGAAGAACCTGATTTTTCTTTGATTTTATGCTTGAATTTATTGAAATTACCTACAAGCAATAGCGACAAGCAATCTTTATACCCAAGAGGGGGTGAATTGGGTTATTGCTATAAATGCGGAATTATAAAATCTTTGCTGATTTTAAGCTCTTATTACCAAATAGGCTCTTAGGTTAATTTTCTCTATTGTAAATAATAACCTAAATGCAAGTTTTCTATCCAATAATATAAATGTAAATAAACTTGCAAATAAGTAAAAGTTAAGGGAAAGAAAAATACGACACCGCGATTTTTAGTGGTTCGGCCAAACGTGCCTACGTCCACTCCCCCAAGCCTCGCTTGAAGATTTCCACTAAAATCGAGTTTCTGTGGTTCACCCGCAACCAAGAGTTTTCCGTAAAGGTGCACTCCGAACCTTTTACACTTTTGAGTTTTGTTCGTAGGCGCACTCACAACCTTTACAACTACCCAAACTAATGGGATTTCACAACCACAAGTGTTTTGATAAATAAATTGTAAAACACACTTGGGCACTTACAAATGTTAAGAAGATTGTGTAAGTTGCAAACCCAAATGTTCTAAGCTCACTACTAAATATGAAGATGTGTGTGAGCTTGTATGGGTGTTTAAGTATATGAAGGCTTAAGACACTCTTGTATTTGCCTTGGTAGAATATGTATAAGGGTTTTCTAAGTCTCTAACAAAGAACAAATGAGTTGGGGTTCTATTTATAATAAAATGCAAATCATTCCCCAACTTACAGCAAGACCGGTTTGGAAACCGATGTGGAGACCGGTATGCTGGTCTGGATTTCCAACAAATACTAACTGCTATATGATCATTGGACAAGTATATGTTAGACCGGTATGGAAACCGATATGAGGACCGGTATGGTCCGTGCCAGTTCCAGTAAGATTGCACAATGAAGAGCTAGACCGAAAAGGTCACCGGTATGAAGATCGGTTTAGGGCTTGCCGGTTCCAGTAATGGAACTAGCCGTTGGGCTCACCGGTATGGTGATCGGTAAGGTCCATGCCGGTTCCAGTGAGCATGCATAACTGAGCATCTCACCGGTATGGACACCGGTAAGGGACCGGTATGCCGGTCTCAGACCAAAATGCAGAGTAATGAAGGTTTTAAGGTATTTTGTCATGATCCTAATGCATCTAAATGAATGTGCATGTTCCCTATGAGCTTAGGCACTTGAATAATACATTTCTCATTACAATTAAAATCCTAAGCTAAGACTTCGCAATATATCTTCGTTTTGCCGCAAGTCTTCACTTTCTCGCTCTTCACCCCATATGCTTCGACACTTTTTATATTGCTTCGTGTTTGCACGTCGAAGTCTTCTTTCTTGTTGACGTCATCAAAATCCATTTATGCAACCAAGTCGCCAACAATCTCCCCATTTTTGATGATGGCAACCCCTTAAAATTTGTTGATACTCGTGAGCTTCTCGGAGTCCAAATTTGAAAATTTTGCTCCCCACAACATAAGCTCCTCTTCAATGTGTGATTGTCTTTAATAAAGCTCTATAAAAACTTGACAAAACACATTAGTACAATTACTCCCCCTTAAACAAAGGGCGAGGGTAAAACAAGTTTTAATCTCATTCTAATGATTTCTCCCCTTTTGACATTATCAAAAAGTGGAGAAGCAAAAATTAAAATCAAATGAGATACCAAATAAATATGTGCATTAAATAATGATACCAAAAATTTAAAGATATGCACATTTGGCATTTCCCCCTTTTTGCCATAAGATTTATAAAGAAATCATGTATAATGTAATTTTTCAAAAAATATGTACCAATGATACTAATTAACATTTTATATCAATGTTTCCAACTATATCATTTTATCATTTTAAGCATGATTTTTCCAATTGTGATATCAAATAAAATGATACCAACTAAAATCAATGAATTCATTTCAATGCATTTTTAATGATTGTCTTCTTATAAGTATCTTACCAATTAATAAACAATCAAAATCATGCTTTTCATTATCAATGGAAACTTATATCAATATACATTCATTTCATTTTCATTCCAATATGTTACATGGCAAAAGCATTTTTAATGCAAAATCAATCAAATGATCACATACATGTAATTTAACTTAATAAATTCAATGTGATACCAATTGATATGAAGAAGGGGTTTAAATGTATGATTAAGGCATTTAATGATATCAAATTAACAATTGATACCAATAGAAAGTTAAATACATTGCCTAATCACTTTGTATGCTTAAAAAAAAAATTAACCAATTTAAAATATGCATATATACACAAAGAGGAAACGATACCAATGTTTTCGTGAATACGGATTTTATCTTTACCGTTGCGATTCCTTATCTTTTTGAGCCTTTGGGATCAATTTTGCAATTCTCTTTAAAGATCCATTCCCAAAGCTCCCCCTACAAATTTATCACTTGCACTTTGGTACCCAAACTTTCTTGGGTCCATTGGGGTTAGTTTTGATTCCTTGAGGAATCCATGCATTTTTAATTACATTCTTGTTCATGCATTCAAAACTTTTGTGTCCATTTTCATTACATGCATGACATGTGATATTTTCATTTTTAACATTCTTAGCATAAGAATCGGATGCCTTAACAAAATAATTCTTCAAAAATTTTCTCTTATGTAAGGCCTATATCCTAATCATTCTCTTTTAAATGCAAATTTTTGGGATCCAATAAGCATATTAAAGTTTTTTATGTCCCAATGTGAATTTGCTAATTATGTTTTGCAAATCTATAACTTTTGTGTTTAATAACATATTTTCATTCAAAATAGATTCGCAATCGCATGTCTTAGAGCTAGATGGCATATTAGATATGGCATTTTCAAGTTCTAGCTTTTTAACCTTTAAACATGCATTTTCATCATTTAAGCATACAATTTCTTTTTCATGTTTAGCCTTTAAGCATATCATATCATTATCTAAAACATGAATTTTATCCATACTAGTTGCATGTTCAATTTTAAGTGTAGCATGCTCATTTTTGACCAATTTTAATTTCTTTTTAAGCACATCACATAATTCTTTTAAACCATTAAAAGCAATAAGTAGATCATTATAGTTTTGAGAATTGTGTACCTATTCTTCTTCACTTTTAAAATGGAAGTTCTCATCCGTGATAGCCGTGAAAGCTATTGATTTATCTTTGACTTATACCTCTTCCTCCTCGGGTGAGCTTGAATCGCTATCACTCCAAGTTGAGTTAGCTTTCATTGCCTTTTTCTTTGATTTTCCTTTCATTATTCTCAATGGGCAATCGGTGGCTATATGACCTGGTTTGTTGCATTCATAACATACAATTTTCTTGTTCTTCCGCGGCCATTTTTCTTCTTTCTTTTCATCCGCCTTTGATTTTCCTTTGAGCTTTGCGGATTTGAGGAGCTCCTTATTTTCTTGGTGATGATTGCCAACTCATTATCACTATCCTCTTCTTCACTTGAGCTTGAGTCGTCTCTTTTTCTCGCTTTTAAGGCCAATGAATTTCTTGTCTTTTTCTCATCTTCCTCCTTTTTATCCATCTTGATCTCCATTTCATACTCAAGTAATTTACCAACCAAATCATCCATCTTTAATGTGTTTATATCGTTTGTTTCTCTAATGGAGGAGGTATAGCTTCTAAATTCTTTCGGGAGTGATCTCAAAATTTTCTTCACTTGATCCGATGTCCCGATGAATTTTCCCAAGGCTCCCAAATGATTGATGATGACCGTAAACCTCGAAATCATATGATCAATTTCTTCCCCGGATTCCATCTTGATATTGTCCAATTCGAACATGAACCGGTTTTTCTTCGATTCCTTCACTTGGCTTGTGCCCTCATTGACCATTTCCAAAGACTTCCATAAATCATATGCGTTTCCACATTCCGGAAGCTTGCTTACTTGATCCCGATCAATGGCACATAGGATTTGGTTGAGTGCCTTAGCATTTTGTGAGGCTAGTTTTACATCCTCATTATCCCATTCTAAGCTCGATTTTGGAATACCAACCCCATTGCTATCCTTCTTCATTGGTACTTTCTCACCCCGTGTAATCACCAAATAGAATTACGGATCAACGGCAAAGAGATAATTCAACATCCTCATTTTCCAATAATTGTAGTCCGTTCCGGTGTAAAACGGAGGTCTAGTCGTTGAAAATCCCTCGGTAAGATTTGACGAGTTGTTTGTAGAGGCCATGATCTATTCTCGGACGGTTAAGTCTTGTAGAGAATACCTCACTCTGATACCAACTGAAATTACCTACAAGCAATAGCGACAATCAATCTCTATACCCAAGAGGGGGGGTGAATTGGGTTATTGCTATAAATGCAGAATTATAAAATCATTGTCGATTTTAAGCTCTTATTACCAAATAGGCTCTTAGGTTAATTTTTGCCTTGGTAGAATATGTATGAAGGTTTTCTAAGTCTCTAACAAAGAACAAATGAGTTGGGGTTCTATTTATAATAAAATGCAAAGCATTCCCCAACTTACAGCAAGACCGGTTTGGAAACCGGTGTGGAGACCGGTATGCCGGTCTGGGTTTCCAACGGATACTAACGGTTATATGACCGTTGGGCAAGTATACGTTAGACCGGTATGGAAACCGGTATGAGGACCAATATGGTCCGTGCCGGTTCCAGTAAGATTGTACAATGAAGAGCTAGACCGGAAAGGTCACCGGTATGAAGACCGGTTTAGGGCTTGCCGGTTCCAGTAATGGAACTAGCCGTTGGGCTCACCGGTATGATGACCGGTAAGGTCCATGCCGGTTCCAGTGAGCATGCATAACAGAGCATCTCACCGGTATGGATACCGGTAAGGGACCGATATGCCGGTCTCAAACCAAAATGCAGAGTAATGAAGGTTTTAAGGCATTTTGTCATGATCCTAATGCATCTAAGTGAATATGCATGATCCCTATGAGCTTAGGCACTTGAATATTATAATTCTCATTACAATTAAAATCCTAAGCTAAGACTTCGCAATATATCTTCGTTTTGCCGCAAGTCTTCACATTCTCGCTCTTCACCCCATATGCTTCGACACTTTTTGTATTTCTTCGTGTTTGCATGTCGAAGTCTTCTTTCTTGTTGACGTCATCAAAATCCATTTATGCGACCAAGTCACCAACATTTATTGCATGTAAATTATTGTTGTGCGTTGTTTGCCAAACATGATTGACTGAGTTGGGAATGAATTTATTTAGCATATGCATGGATGATAAAAATAGGGTAGGGATAAAAGCATTGATGATAAAAATTTGGTGATGTGATAAGTAGCATATGCGATGTTTAGATTGTGGAATATGCATGGATTTAATTGATTTTGAAATGCAAGAGCGTGTGTTTGGTTGTGGCTAAAAGAATGGGTGATAAGTTGGAGTTGATTATGTTACTAATGGTGATGAATACTACATAGATAATCAAGTATGGTGAATTGTTACTAAGCATATTGGCAAGTTATGAAAGTTAATTTTGTGTTTTTATCTAATCACCAGGATGGATTTTCTTTCATTTTATAGTAGTATATGTTTATGTTTCAAGTATATGTTTGACCAATATGCTTAAGAATATGATTTAAGTATAAGTTTTATATATATGTTTATAATTACGATTTACATTAATATTTTATGTTCACAGTTTGAGTATAAGTCTAAGTTAGTGGTTCAAATATGCGCTTGATGTTTACGAATTAATTTGTAAGACTTAGTCTTATTATTTATATTATGAATTTTAATTTACGACTCTTATTTCTGACTTATGTTACGTTTCGAATTTATAAATCCAGCTCATGTATTTTATGATTTAGTTCACGTCATGCACATTTCCAGCTCACGTACATAGCTTCAAAATCACATTATCAACTTACAATTTAAGCATGACATTCATGTTCCAGTTCATGTATGGTTTTGATTTAGGGTTTATGCATGTCTTTCGGTTTACGTGCAAGTCATGATTTCAAGCCTATGCATTACAAATCAAAAAAAATCATGCTTAGATAGACAGATTATGACACGACTCATGAATGTGTTAGATTAGATCCAAGCCACTAAGGGTTTAGGTGGCTTGGCATAGTGGTGCATAAATCTCATGTTGTAGAATAAATATTCAACTAGAATCGTATCCCCAGTGCCATTTATTAAGTTTAGGCAAATCACGTCATAAGTAGCAGGGATAATAAAGTAGTTTAAGTTAAACATTTATGATTACGTTTTCAAAATATGAACTCTTGTCACAGTTCATGCTATACCTTGAAGTCAAATTTCCATGCATGTATGACATGTTATGTTATAGGTCATGCTTACATGTTCATGTCACGTCACATCTTTCATGTTTACCTGTATGTCAAACAGCCAAGTCAAGTTATGAACTTCACAGTTAGGTCATATGTGCAGTCTTAGTTTTCATTTATATGTGCATGATATAGTTTTCAAGATATGATTTAGACCTCAATACATCCGTATGGCTTTCAGATCTTGTACACGTTGTCAGATTATGTCATTGTTATCATAACTTTGCAGTCATGATAACGCTTGCGGTTATGTTTTCAAATTTTAAGGTTACAGTCATGTTTTCAGCTCATTTTTCAAGCTGACATGTTTTCTTTGATGTTATCACGTTTTTTCTAAGTTTCATGCCATGTTATATGTTTTCAAGTAAATGTGATAATTACATATGTCATTCATGAATTTCAGCTTAAGTTTTTTAGAAAATGATTTGTAAGAACACGTATGAAAATATTTTCAAACCATCAGTATCGAGCGGTCCCTTCAACTTTAGCGAGCACGGGATCGCTCAGATTGCCTAATGGTGCACTGACCACCCTCATAAGCCCAACACGTTCAATATTCAATTTTCCTTACTTCCACGATGCTAGGTCTTACTAAGTAGGTTTCACACCCCTAAATTACGATATTGGTGTGGGTTTTTTTGTATTTTCAATCATGTGTGAGCATATGCAAAGGAGACAGCCTAATCCCGATACATATGGCGATGCGGGGGAGACCTCTCAATTCTGATTGCTGCATATGCAGTTTCCAGCTCATGTTTATGTTTTTTTTATGAAACATAGCTTTTTTTACATATACATGTTGAGTTTTCAGATACATGTTTATGTTTTCTTACTTCAGATTTCATTTTCAAGTTTACAAACAAATTTTTACAGATCATGCTTTAAGATTTTGAAAATTACAGTTTTAGTTTTGAAATAAGTTTTTATTTTCATGTTTTTAATTTATGATGCAGTTTCAAACACACTTCCAGTGTATGTTTTACTCTATGATTAAGTTGTGATGTAAGGTCAATGGATTTCACCATATTCGGTTATGTTGCACTATCATACTTCAATTTTCATTTATGTTTCAGGCTTTAAGTTATAATGCAAATGTCTTTCACATGAATTAAAATCCAGGTTTGGCATGTGATTTTCTGATTTGTAAATGAATACGGAGTCGGGCTGGATATACTGCAAAATCCAAAAATACAGAATCACAAAAATAATAAATAAAATAATTTTGTAAAGTGATTACATAAGTAAAATGGCATATTGAACAATAAATGATGACAGTTCTAATAATTAAGACAATAATCAAGCAACAACAATGATTCTTGTAACTAATATAATAACCTAGTATTTTGAGCATGTATTTAGATATAACAGTATTGGATTAAATAGAATGGCTATCTCTCAGCTGTACGTGGAGTCGTATCCCGATTACTGACTATATTACTATCCATTCGGAATCGACTATAGAACTTACGTCAGGATTTCTATCCTATATACTACAGGGATCCTTCAGCCAGATATCAGTATATCCGTTCAGACATCAAATGAGTCAGGCTGAACTCTTTTACAGATAAGATAGTAAGAAAAGCAAGGCATGCATATTAACCCTAATTTAGATAATGAAATAAACACCTGCATATTACTAGCTAAAGCAACATGATGAAATAACTAAGCATGTGTAACATAATAATAAAAGGACAAAACTAGATAGCAAAATCATAGTAAGGTGATACGGGCAAACATGGATTAAAACAACACATAGTAATAGAAAAAAGATACTGGTGCATTGTAACACCCGGTGATCTTGAGTACTATTACATTGTGGGACACGTGATACATGATATAAATTATATTCGAACATGTATATACTCATGAAATAACTTTTTGGATATTTGGCGAATTCCTCGCAGTTCCGATATGGAATTCATTCCAAGATTAGATCTAGGCAATCCGTGATATTTGGGCCATAATATTTTCATACGAACTCTGATTTTTATGAATTTTATATCGTCGGAAAGCTAAGACCGAGACCTATAACTTCCAAGTTGAATATTTTTCCAAATTCAAACCAGAAATATGCCAAAAATGCAACTTAAAAATTCGGATGAATAGTATCTGCGGACCTATCTAGAGAATTCCATATTTCTCTCCAAAATTTTGATTTTTTCTTCAAATTAAAACATTACCAATTAGCCATTTTAGCCCTATTATAAATAGATGCACTATTCACTTATTTCCAAAGAAATGACAAAAGAGAAGAAACGTAGAGAGAAGAATGAGGAAGAAAGAAGAAAAAAAATAGTGAGATAGTGAGCCTTTTTCCAAAGAAAAAGAAATGGTAAATCACCTCACACAAGCTAACGAAGGGAATAACAAGTATTGAAGACTTGAAGGGTGATGAAAACCAAGTGAGTTAAGGTAAGGAAATTTTGACCCAAATCTTGGATTATGTAATTTTGATGGTATGATGCTATGTTGGTGTTAGTGACACACTAAGGATTGCATTTAGAGTGATAATGAGCATGGAAATTGATTGTAGGATAATGTGAGAATTTGTTAAGAAAATATGTATTTAACATTTACTTGATTTAGAACTTACAATGATAGACCTTATATAAGCATTATACAACTAACATATTAAATACACAACTTCTCTATTAAATACACAACTACATAACTACCATATTAATAATCTAACATTATTAATAATCCAACACCCCCCCTCAAACTCAAGATGGTAGTGAGGAAATCAGATTGAGTTTGGAAACGAGAGTTTTGTAACAGTCAAGAAGAAAAACTTGGTGAAGATATTAGTTATTTAATCATCAGAGCATAAACACACCTGTTTGGAGACATGGACAAGGAGATAAGACTTGTTTGGAGATAGAGACAATGAGATAAGACCTGTTTGGAAACATAGACAATGAGATAAAACCTATTTGGAAACAGAGACAATGAGATAAGACATGTTTGGAGACAAAGACAATGACATATCCAAAGATCAGAATTCTGGCGTCCGATACCATGTTAGAATTTGTTAAGAAAATATGTATTTAACATTTACTTGATTTAAAACTTACAATGAGAGACATTTATATAAGCATTATACAACTACCATATTAAACACACAACTTCCTTATTAAATACACAACAACCATATTAAATACACAATTATACAACTATCATATTAATAATCTAGCATTATTAATAATCTAACAGATAAAATGCCCAAATTTTTGGAAATCCTAAGTGTTGAGCTAAAACAAGAATTATAAGATTAAAGAGTTGTTTGATGATGATATATTGGTATAGAATGTATGAAGTTGAAGCTTAATAGAGTGGCTTGTGTAATGGTTCTAGTGTAGAAGTGTTGGGAATTCACTTGGGCAAGTTAGACATGGTAGAGTTTTGTGAGGCCCTGGAAAATTGGCTTAGTATCGCAATGCCCAACACCCAGCGTCGCGACGTGTATGAATCAAAGGCTCATTACCACGGGCCTGATTGGGGGAGCATCATGACACTCAGCCTTCGGCGTCGCGACACGTAACGAACAAAGGCTCTGCCTTGGGTCTGATCATTTGGACGTCACGATGCGTAGTGTCTGCCTGCGACTGTTTGGATGGGCGTCGCGAAGACCCAGAGCTGGCGTCGCAACGTGATACATAAAATGTTTTATATTATTACAGTTTCATCCTGGAACTATAAAGGCCATCTTTATGGTCTCGTATCAGCCCATATACACGTAATATATCATGTCACAAATATAAAACATCATATAGCGATAATAATTTCGAAACATATTCCATGATTTGGATTATAATTAAGTTACCCATTAAAGATCATCGCAGGAACCACCAATTCCTTCGGAGAAGTGAAGTAATGCTAGCTGGACTCCAAATCAGTGAGTTAACACTCTCTTTCTAAGTTGACTTTTTATTTATATTGCTTTAAGTAAAGACTTATTTTTACCCACATAGGGTGTTAGCCAATTTTATTACAGTTATTTCATGAAAGATAATGATTGAAGTATAATTTAATAGCATGTTTTTATGATTTTTGGGAGGCATGGGGGGAAAAAACACCTCAGGCTGTAACTTATGGATTTGATGGATAACATGTGCACATGTAGAGCAGGACTAAGGGGACGGTGATATGTAAAACTCCTAGATCCTAGATTCAAGGCTAGGGGACGGTGATACATAACGCACCTAGACCCTAGATTCATGGTTAGGATGATAGCATAGACCAACACATATGGCTATAGTTCAGTGGCTTGGGGGATGGCGATACGTAACACCCTCATGTGTCAGGTTTTCAAAGACATGTTTTCAGAAATAAGATTTTCAAATATATGATTTTCAGAAATGATAAGTTTTATGAAAATTTTTTCAAAAGAATTTAGTTTTACAGAAAGAATTTAGAGTCTTACAGAAAGAAAGGTTTTTAGAAAGGTTTTCCAGAAAGATATATGTTTTCAGCAAAAAAAAAAAGTTTTCAGAAAAGACAGTTTCCTTGAAAAGATTTTAGTTTTAGAACAAAGGATTTTCATAAAGTATTTCAATTTTCATTTTAAACCATTCACTCACTAGGTCGTTCAAACGATCTAACCCCTCCACTCCCAATTTCTCTGTTTTGTGGGTATAACCGGAGGACGAGTCCGAGAGGAGGGATACTGATGGCATTCATTAGGGTGTTGAGTCCACAAGGTCAAGTCAAAGTGAGAAAGTTTAATCAGAGTCAAAGTGAAGTCATGTAGCAGTCATTGGTATTACATCGGTCATTGTATAAAGTTAAAATATTTATGAATAAAGTTGTAAAGGAAATTATTATTGGGTATACAATTATCAGTATTGAGTTGCATTTCATGTTGTTGAGTAAGGACAATGGTCCCTATGTATGAGTCAGTAAATTGAAATGAGTTTAGTAATGAGGTTCACAGTCAGAATGTCAAAGGCTCAGAGGGATAGGTCAGCCTATTCCCTATCGGTAGCATCTCCCGGAGGGGGATATTACATGTATACAGATCAACATGATGTGAAGTGCATATCATCGGGTCTGGCTTCTTACGTGTGCATATATGGACGGACGTGTCCTAGAGTCGGCCAATGATACTGCATAATAAGCAGAAGCTAAAAAAGACAGTAATGAAAAAGGTGTCATCAGGTCATACCTTTGTGTTTAGTTTGGCTCCAAAAGACACCAAGGAAGTCTATGTTTTTGCTGGATTCCTAAAAAGGAAGAAACTCCAAGGATTGGTGAGTATTTGGCTCACATTCTCTGTCTAGGGTTTTAGAGTGTCAGAATTTCAGCAGGTGCTCTCATGATGGTCTTTTTGTGTTCATTTGTGAGGGGGAGAAACCTTATTTTTATAATTCTAGGGAGGGGCCTCAGAATGGAAGGGGAGACAGAATCCATCCATGGTCTTCTCCCTGTCTAGCGTTACTGTGGATTGTAATGTACGATCCATTTTCGACCGGAAGTATAATTTGAAATGTAAGTCTGGCCGGTCATTATTCAGTCCGTGATTTCAGCCTTTGGAAATTTACATGTGCGTTGACCACTTTAATACATGTCCGGTCGGATATTTAATTTGAATTGCATATCTGACCGACTATAATAAGATCTCGTGTCTTTTGTAACTAACAATCTGAACATTCAATGACAATTATGACTTGCCCGACCGAATTTAGGATTTTCAGGGTATATTCAGCCGGATATTGTAGTTTGAGAGAAGGTAAGTCAGACATAGGTGATGTCTGACTGGCTTTTGGATATATTCCATGGAATTTCTTTCTTTCCTGGCACTCATCTTGTAATTTTCTCAATTTTCAGGGGATTTTCCCGAAAGAGACTCATCATTGAGTTATGGGTAAAAATACAATGTCAACAATGGATATGTATGGCTGAATCTAGAGAAGGATGGGAAGTTTGATTATTGAGGTTTGGTTGCGTTGTAATCAATGTATTTGATGTTTTTAGTAAGGAAGTTATTGTGCTTGAGGTGTGCCATGAGATGCAACTTGACGGGGGTGGCCGAGAGTTAGAGGTTGAAGGGAAGCTTGATTTTGTTGTTTGTTGATGATATAAACAAAGTGAATAGTGATTAGAGTGAAATGCAACTTGTAGTGTGGGTGGCCGTGAGCTTGGTGATAAGGGTGGATCTTGAAAATATGAATGTTATATGTTAGATGTGATCAGGGCGATGGTAGTAATTTGAGTATTTTTCATGCTAGATATAAAGTCTTGAAGTCTAGTCTACGAGCGGAATCTTACCAAAATTGACTTCAAGTCTAGTATGCGAGTGGAATCTTACCGAATTACACGCGTTCAGTCTCGTTTGACTTCTGTACAAAATTTGATTATTTCGTTGAAGTTCATTCTTTTCATCCTAAATATGAGTGTCACTATGAGTGGATTGTCATATCCAAATTCGATGATAATCTCATTTTTTTTTTATATATTTTTTAAATTAACAATAAATATTAAACTTACAAAAAAATAAAAAAATAAAAAAAAATTGCCACTTCTAGAATTATAGCATGCCTCTGCAGTTGTCCTAAATGATACGTTTGCTCCTTTTCATTAAAAGAGTGAAAGTTGAAAAATATATGCAATAGTTTTATTTGTATTTGAGTATTTTCACTTTTCTCCCTTAAAGTTTCAGAAAGTATTATTTAGATATACCTATATAATTTATTCCCATATACCTCCCTTAGACTTAAATCCAAAATTTATGGATGGTTAATTTTGTTGTCATATTATGCAAAAATCCTGAAATGCGCATAACAACCAATATACGAGTTCTTCTACTTAGAAATCCTCATTTTGTTTTTGCAACTTTTCCCTTCCAAATTTGTAGTTCTCCGAAAATTTGTTTACAGTTGTTTTTCGTTACTGAGGTGATTTGAGAATTCAACCCCTCGAACAAACCTTCCACAAACAGTGAATTTGTTTGGTTAGTTAAAAACCAAAGCAAACTTAACAAGTAAACAAGAAATCATATAGAACACAAGGATTTAACGTGGTTCGGCGGAGAGTAGCTGATGAGCTTATATTTTATCTATTATTTCATTACATTTTTACTTAATTTTAAGTTAGTTTAAAATTTATTTTATTTATTTTGTCTTAATTTAATTTATTTTGTTAATTTAAATAGGTTTTGGAAATAAACAGTGAAATAGGGTAATAAAAGCTTTTAAATGGGAAATTCTCATGCTATAAGGAAAGCAATTGAAGAAATAATTTAATTTGGAAATAAATTAAATTAAATGACAAAAAATATAAAGAATCATGAAGCATTGAGGATTTAATTTATTTAAGTTAATAAGACTGGGACATTATAAAAGGAGGCATGTGACGAAATTAGATGGGAGAGTTTCATAACCTAAAATTACAGCTTCCAAGAGAGATTTTTGAAGGAGAAGCCAAGAACACATCAAATGAGCACATCACAGGAACTCAGCAGTAAAGAGCGAAGGACTGGCAATCTCGACTAAGGAGTGAAGGACTGGCAATCTCGATAGAGTTTCTTCTTTCCTTTACTCCCTTAATGTTCTGTTTATCATTGGATATTTATTTAGAGTTTCTGAGCATGTGTAGTAACTAAACCTCTAATCTGAGGTTGTGATGCAACCCGTATTTAAGAACTTATAAATTGATTTTCTTATATTCTTTATGACGTTTTGGTTTATTTATTGAATCTTATGCTTAATACTTCATGTTGCCTGATCACCAATAGGATTGATATGGTAAAATTAGATGAACTTGACAAGGAATTTTAGGTTTAGCCTTAGAATCAATAGCACACGATCTCATCTCAGGGATTTCACTCCAGGGTAGAAATATACCAATAGGGTGGGTGTAGCCATAATTGGAACTTGTTCTTAATGAATTGAGGGTGATTTAGTTAACATAGAAATATAGTTAATTAATTTACTTTGGATATTTTCACTCGAACATCGAAAAAGGCTTATGAATATCTTAGTGTTCCAGGTTAATAAACCAATATATTACACAAATATAGGATAACCAATTCATCTTTAGAATAATACTGAGTAGATTCACATCCTTGGATGCTTTCTCTCTTTGATTATCTCTACAAACTTCCAATTTATATTTATTTGCATTACCTTTAGTTCAAACTCAAAATAAAATTACATTTAATTTAATTAGATACTCGTAGGTCATTAGTCTTAACAATTAGTAACGTAGGTGATAAGTCTTCGTGGGTTCGTAAATTTTTATACTACTTGAGCGATACGTGCGCTTGCGTAACATGTGAAAATCACGATCAGTGGCTCCAACCTACGTCCATGGATGCAAAGAAAGGAAATTTTTATTACCACCTCGGGTTTAGGCCGACATGCTCCATCTCTCTTTAATACTAAGCTTTTTAGAGCTTTTACAAGTGACGAAATGTAGAAATTTCTAGATAATGGATTAACCCACCCTCAAAACTGAGTCTTCAATCCCTTTATATGGTATGTCTAGATCCACAATTGCACCAAATCGTGACGTCAGCCACGTCAGCCCTTCACTTTTGTCCATTCTCTTTTCCCCGACTACTCTGCAAATAGTGGCTCTAGCCGTCTGACACAACCACTCTCTACCATCTGAAAACCATCATTCCCATTTTTTTACCCATTGCCACATGTTTTGCCCATGTGACAACTTGTATTGCAACCACTCCCACGCTGTCCCGTGTTTCAGTGGATAATCCTCTAATCCTTTATTTGCTCCCATCATATCAGCCTTTTATGAGGCTCGACCTTTTAAGTAGGGCTTACGCCATCCGTACATAAGCACGATACTGCAAACCGACCTTTCTCGGGTCAACATACCAAGGTGTTTGATATTGGATCCTATTCCTCTCTTCTTTACCAGGTTGGTTTGGGATTCCTTAACTTCCCTCACTTTCTCTTTGTAGTTCCTACATATTTTTTACAAGTGTTTGAAGGCTCATGAGCTCCCTATTTGGCCACCTTCTAACACCTAACTAATGTTGTTATAAGCACGAAAACAGATCTTCTGACAGCCTTGGGTCAGTCTTGACATGTGGAAATATTATTGAATCTGATCACTCTTATCAGGTTGGGTGCCTCTGCGCCTCCGGCTAGGGCCCTTCTTCATTGCCTCTCATTCTCACAAGGACGTTAAACCCCAATCTTGTTAAGTGTAAAAACTCATTCAACCCCTCTGCAGGTTTCAGAGTTTCTCGGGGCTGAAAATCACCATCAACATCTGTCATCTGGTTCTCGGTATCAATGACTCAGTGAGTTGATGTTGTAAACTACACATAAACAAATGGTGGTTCCTTCTCACGCTGATGCTCAATCTTGATCAAGTCCAAAATCTCAAGTATGTCCCACCTCGTAACGAGTACCACAACGGCAAGCTTTAGTGCTTCTAGTGAAAATCCTCGACGGGTTCATAACTCTGATCTAGCACATCTGCTTCTGATTCATAAATTGTTCATCTCTTCCACTAGGAACTCGGAGGGACATAACCCAACCCCAAGCTAATCTGATAGAGAATCCTTGAGGTAAAAATTTTAACCTTAAGCCAATAAACATAATAAGATCTCAGTGGGATGTAACCTGACCCCGAGCTGATGTAATTATTGGGCCACAAGGGAATGCTCCCTCATTGTGCCATTCAAATATGGCCATATAGGAGATACTTTGACCTCATGCCGACAAGCAAGATAAGGCCTCTGTGGGACGAGCCCGACCTTAAGCCGATGAAATAACTTGGCCGTAAGGGAATATTCCCTCCTTGTGCCATCTAACACGTCCATGGGGGAGAAACTTTGATCCCATACCAACAAGCAAGATAAGGACGAGGTCGACCTCGAGCAGATGGAATAACCTTGCCACAAGGGTGTTGGTTTCTATTAAGGTCCCGGATCGATTATAAGCATGAAAAACATTGCGAATACACATCGACGAAGTTGCAGAATACTTACATCGATCGGTTAAGCGATGCGGCAAGCAACGAAACTCCAAAATGCTCACTGGTTTTTGGCGAACTGCAGTGCAGATTTTTCCCTGACTGGTTTCGGTTTTGAGCTCCAAGAATCAAGCTCCAAGCTTCGTCGAACGGTTCCCGGCTCATGGGTGAGCTTCCCTATCACCTTCGCATATCTCGTAAGTGTGCTAGCACTTGTGATTTTGCCACAAAACCACACTCTTGCTCCCCTCACTGCTCACGGTTTCAGAAACCAGAAAACAGAAAATAAAGCCACTTTGGGCGTGAAGAGAAAGATGAAAGAAAGAGAGAATGTTGGTTGAATTTCCAATTTTGTGTAATATATACACTCATATGAATTTCACAAGCATTTCATGTGAATTTGGCTTTATAAAGTCAAACAAATAAAAGCCAACAACCATTCCAACAACTCACATCAAGTCTTATCAATCAATCAATCCAATCAATTGTCACATCACTCAAAGTGACATGATTTGACGCTTGATGTGACGTTAGATACGACTGGCGATTTGACGCTTGATTTGATTTGACGCACTTGAATTCGAAATGCGAATGCGCTCGCAAATTATCTCGGGCTCGGGTTCGCTAATTCTAAATTAACGAATTTACCGTTGCGTCATAATTAAATGATTACGCCTAGCGAAATCACTATTCACGTCGCTAACGAATTAATTCCAAATTAATTCGTTCGCCCGAATTAAAATCTAATTTTAATTCCGCGTCGAAATCCAATTTCGTTTAATATATCGAATATATTAATTTCTCGATTAATTCCAAATTAATCGTTATCTCTCTTTAATGAATATTTTATCCCAGATAAAATATCTCCGCAATTAATCCCAGATTAATTTTCTCTCTCTTCTAATTAATCCCAGATTAATTTAGAGTGCGAGTTATACGTCATCGGTGAATCTTTGGGAAGCGACCCATGAGATCCCCGGATATGTTGGTAGTTAATTCGGTCGTCGGACTATCCGAACACGTAAGTACCTCGTACTACGTTTATACCTTAGAAGACAAGGTTGGCCTCTAGCAAAGCGCCATGCCTCCCCAATTCTCCGGAAATATCCTTACAGGAATAAATGATATGTATCAAGCGTAGTATACCGTAGTATTGCGTATTTCTGTCCAGTATCAGATGATCACGTGCTAGGCCTGGGGCTGGAATTGTGTCTGCCCCGTACGAAGCACATGTCGGATGTCTGGTGACTAGTCTCTATATCAGATAACTATGACCAAGTCATATTATCCCGATGGCTGCAGCACTTAAGAGAACCAGTACTGTATCCTACGTGACCATCATCTCCATATGACTGGAGTGACACTTCCGTCTTGACATCACACCCAACACACTACGATTCTCAATATACCCAATATTGGCGTACACAGGACCGGTTAAAGCCCTGGACGACCTCAACCAAAGTATATTGATTGTCGTATGCATTAGCGGTGCAAGTCTCAGGTTAAGACCAAATACACCTACCCTGATTGCAGACTCCCATAGACACATAGTCATACTACCAATGGGATTCCGTGGGGGTCTTATCCAGAGCGAAGCTGTTTCCCGTACCATCGGTAAAACACAACCTCCTATTACACTTGCATGAGTATTCTATACCCAAATATATGAGAACTATGCTGTTGTGCTCTCACAAACGAGCACAAGTGTAATACTAGTTGTTGACGGCTGATTTTGGTCTCATGAGTAATATTCTCATATATTACTCCCGAGACAATCCTCCCTCAATAGTGAATTTGTTTGGTTATGGGGGACCAAAAGCAAATTTAGCAAAAGACAGATAAATACACCAATCGACAAAGAGATTTAACGTGGTTCGGCGGATCTTGGTCCGACCTACGTCCACGGGCACAAAAAGGATGATGCTTTTATTACTCAAACACGCTTCTCAGCTCTGCGTCTTGTTTTTTTACAAGTCTGATCGTAATGATTTTCCTCTTCATTCTCCTCTTGATTCTGATTTCAACTCTCAATGCTCTCAACTTCCAACTTTCAACTTGTTCCTCCCTTATGCACACTCTACCATTCTATTTATAATAGTGTAGAAATCAGATTCCTTCTCCTACAAGAATTTCCTAGTTGAAACTATTCCCTTTTCCCATAAGGATTCCTAATCAAAACTACCTTTACTTTCTTTATCCTACTAGGACTCTGACTCACCAGTTTTCTTTATGAAAATAGGATAACTTATTATCCTATCTTGTATGGATAGAATGCCTTATCTTCCCGAACATGTCTTGCCATATGCTCGGTTTTCGTGAGGTCGGTCATGATGGTCATTTGAGATGAGAACGCTGCTACCGATCTTATAATTACCCGATCATCTGAACCCTAGTGCTCGGTTTATCGATCGTAAAGTGCTCGGCTCCTCACTCATGTGGTCGGGTCGGTATTAATGATCTTGATTAAGAAGAGAGTTACCCTTTTACCCCTACCGTACTGCTTAAATATCATAGTGCTTAAAAACACCATCAACATCTATCCCCTAATTCTCGGTAACAACGAGTTTGCGAGTTGATGCCGGGAACTATAAAAAAAGATGGTGTGCCGATGAATCCGTCGGTGGTCACTCCAGGAACCGCAGAGAAAAATGTCTTGGTTGCAAATCTGGTAATTCCTGCCACCCTCATGTGCTCAGTCAACGAGGATCCCGATATCTATCCGTGGAGAAAATGATTTGCCCTTATGCTGATGACGATCGACTCGGTGGGACGTAACCCGACCCCGAGCTTAGAAGAACATTTGGCTCTGGGGGAATGTCACCTCCCCAGACTAATAGAGGGCCGACCATAGGGGAGATGCTCTGATCCCATGCCGATGATAAGTCTCTCGGTAGGAGGTATCCTGACCCCAAGTTGAAAGAAAGACTTGGCTCTGGGGGAATGTTACATCCCCAGTCCAAAGAAGCCGACTCGGTGGGACGTAACCCGACCCCGAGCTGAAAGAAAGACTTGGCTCTGGGGGAATATTACATCCACAATCCAAAGAAGCCGACTCGGTGGGACGTAACCCGACCCCGAGCTAAAAGAAAGACTTGGCTCTAGGGGAATGTTACGTCCCCAGTCCAAAGAAGCTGACTCGGTGGGACGTAACCCGACCCCGAGCTAAAAGAAAGACTTGGCTCTGGGGGAATATTACATCCCCAGTCCAAAAAAGCCGACTCGGTGGGACGTAACCCGACCCCGAGCTGAAAGAAAGACTTGGCTCTAGGGGAATGTTACGTCCCCAGTCCAAAGAAGACGACTCAGTGGGACATAACCCGACCCCGAACTGAAAGAAGACTTGGCTCTGGGGGAATATTACATCCCCAGTCCAAAAAAGTTGACTCGGTGGGACGTAATCCTACCCCGAGCTAAAAGTAAGACCTGGCTCTGGGGGAATGTTACATCTCCAGTCCAAAGAAACCGACTCGGTGGGACGTAACCCGACCCCGAGCTGAATAAACCATAAGGTCTCGACGGAACGAAATCCAGCCCCGAGCTGAATAACCAAGTGGCCTTGGCGGAACGAAATCCAGCTCCGAGCCGAATAAACAAGCGGCCTCGGCGGAATGAAATCCAGCCCCGAGCCGAATAACCAAACGACCTCGGCGGAACGAAATCCAGCCCCGAGCCGAATAAACAAGTGGCCTCGGCGGAACGAATTCCAACCCCTAGCCGAATAAACAAGTGGCCTCGGCGGAACGAAATCCAGCCCTGAGCTGAATAAACAAGTGGCATCGGCGGAACGAATCCAGCCCCGAGCCGAATAAACAAGTGGCCTCGGCGGAACGAAGTCCAACCCCTAGCCGAATAAACAAGTGGCCTCGGCGGAACGAAATCCAGCCCAGAGCCGAATAAACAAGTGGCATCGGCGGAATGAAATCCAGCCCCGAGCCGAATAACCAAGCGGCCTCGGCGGAACGAAATCCAGCCCCGAGCCGAATAAACAAGTGGCCTCGGCGGAACGAAATCCAGCCCTGAGCCGAAGCAAACATCGGTCTCGGCGGTACAAGAGCAGACCCGAACCGGAAAGAGACATCGGTCTCGGCGGTACAAGAGCAGACCCGAGCCGAAAAGAAACATCGGTCTCGGAAGTACAAGAGCAGACCCGAGCCGGAAAGAAACATCGGTCTCGGCGGTACAAGAGCAGACCCGAGCCGGAAAGAGACATCGGTCTCGGCGGTACAAGAGCAGACCCGAGCCGGAAAGAGACATCGGTCTCGGCGGTACAAGAGCATACCCGAGCCGGAAAGAGACATCGTTCTCGGCGGTACAAGAGCAGACCTGAGCCGGAAAGAGACATCGGTCTCGGCGGTACAAGAGTAGACCCGAGCCGTAAAATATATATCAACAAAACGGACTCGGCGGTACAAGAGCAGACCCGAGCCGTAAAAAAAAATCAAAACCATTGTATGAGCCATAACAAACAAGCATAATCAAATGTCAACCTAAGTCAGAAGAGGTTTACTCACCTTTTTGGGGATCCGTTGCCTTTTTTGCAACTCTACGAGGGTCACTACAAGCAAGACTCTTCTTAATACATCCTCTCTGCATCTCAGCATTCCACGCATCCGACCGGATGACTTCCGCTATCAACTTGGTCGACCTCAAAAGCCGAATGGTCTATGTACACACTGAGATAGCCTTCTCTCACCAAGTCTTCCACCTGCTCCCGCAGGTCTCTGCACCCATTCGTGGCATGTCCACTTACGTTATGGTAAATACAGTATGGCCTACTATTTCCCTCCTTAATCGGGAACCTCCTCAAATTAGGCTCGGCCAGCGGACCTTTATCCTGGATTTCCCGAACTAGTTGTTGACGGTTGATTTTGGTCTCATGAGTAATATTCTCATATATTACTCCCGAGACAATCCTCCCTCAATAGTGAATTTGTTTGGTTATGGGGGACCAAAAGCAAATTTAGCAAAAGACAGATAAATACACCAATCGACAAAGAGATTTAACGTGGTTCGGCGGATCTTGGTCCGACCTACGTCCACGGGCACAAAAAGGATGATGCTTTTATTACTCAAACACAATTCTCAGCTCTGCGTCTTGTTTTTTTACAAGTCTGATCGTAATGATTTTCCTCTTCATTCTCCTCTTGATTCTGATTTCAACTCTCAATGCTCTCAACTTCCAACTTTCAACTTGTTCCTCCCTTATGCACACTCTACCATTCTATTTATAATAGTGTAGAAATCAGATTCCTTCTCCTACAAGAATTTCCTAGTTGAAACTATTCCCTTTTCCCATAAGGATTCCTAATCAAAACTACATTTACTTTCTTTATCCTACTAGGACTCTGACTCACCAGTTTTCTTTATGAAAATAGGATAACTTATTATCCTATCTTGTATGGATAGAATGCCTTATCTTCCCGAACATGTCTTGCCATATGCTCGGTTTTCGTGAGGTCGGTCATGATGGTCATTTGAGATGAGAACGCTGCTACCGATCTTATAATTTCCCGGTCATCTGAACCCAAGTGCTCGGTTTATCGATCGTAAAGTGCTCGGCTCCTCACTCATGTGGTCGGGTCGGTATTAATGATCTTGATTAAGAAGGGAGTTACCCTTTTACCCCTGCCGTACTGCTTAAATATCATAGTGCTTAAAAACACCATCAACACTAGTATTTTACGTATTTATCGATGGTCAATCTCGATAATACTCTGACTAGGGATATTTAATGATTTATCCTTCGTGGACTGATACTGTCTCATATCATTCTCCGTCCAGGAACAAATCATAGGGACCTCTCATCATTTATACATCTAGGTGATCTAATCACAAATGATAAGAGTGTAATCTCTTTTGTCACATAGTTAATTTGTACAACAATAACACAATGATCTGTACAAATAGTGATGCTATGGGTCATAATTTTCCAACAATCTCCCACTTGGCCTATAGCCAGTCACTCGAGTGCCTAACACCCGAACTATGTACGGTTGGCTCAAACTGCTGAGAAATTCTTTCGTCAGCGAATTTGTATAATTATCATCTGATGCGATTTATTCGATCATCACGTCGCCACGATGTATGATCCGAACGAATCAGATGAATAGTTGAAGTATGTATCTGGATCGTTGATGAGACCATTAATTCTTTAGCCTGTGCTCGAGCCTAGCTCAGCTGCTAACAGAATCTTATCTAATCTAATTAGATTTATTATCAACCCAGAAGGCTTCTATTGCCGCTTCAGCTGCAGCAATAATCTGCATTTGTTATTAATTCAGTAACAGTATCTTGCATGGAAGATTTCCAGCTCACTGTACCGTTATTCAAACTTTGTAGTACCGTTTGTGACTTTTAGTCGTCTTTATCGATTATGAAACTTGCTACAGTGATCCCAGTCACTTCAAGTTCTCCTTCTCCGCAGATTAAGACAGCATCCTTAGATCTCTCAGATACTAACGGATGTTCTTAACATCAATCCAGTGACTATCACTCGGATTGGTCTGTTTGTGAATCCATATGCTCAAAGCGTATGAGACACCAGGTCACGTACATTTTTCAATGTACAATTTCTCAGAGAGTGTTAACAACTCTAAATCTATCCCAGTAGATCTTTATTCCTAGAATAAAGGTTGTTACTCCTAAGAATTCTACGGAGAATTTTCTCGAAAGCCAAGCTTTCGCCGATAGTTATTTTATGGGAATATCATTTCCAAGAAATGACGTATTTATCATTATTTTATACAGGACATTCATTGTCAGTGCGCTCCCACTAACCTCTTTATATACACAAGAATCATTTTCGTTTTGAATTAAATCATACTCCATTATGATTACATCAAAACGATAATTCCAAGAACATATGCTTGCTTCAATCCAAACATGGATCGAATAACCCGCAAACCTTGTTTGCTAGTTTTGGTACGACAAAATCGTCAGGATATTTTAAACATCCTCCAAAAGGTTTCCGTTTAAGGAAAACGATTTTGATCTTTAACTGACACATTTCATAAATGAAATGTATAGCTTTAGCAAGCATTATCCAAATGGATTTACCGTGGCAACAAGTAAAGGGTTGAACCGTAATCAACACAATGTTGATAACGATACCTTTCCGTCACAAGCCCAGCTTTGTACGTTGGTATGTTGCCTTCCATGTATGTCTTCCTTGAAGACTTATATTACCAGTAGGCACAATGCCTTGCGGTACATCAATTAGTATCCAAACTTGTTGATATACATGGAATCCATTTCGGACTCATGACACTTTGTCATAATAGGGAGTCGATACCTTGTATCACTACCTCCTACGTAGTCAGTTGGTATACCTCAATAAGATAGACATCTTTATGAGGTGAGATCAGAAACCCATACCCCAGGTTGTTTTCTGACTCTCTCCGATATACGCGGTTCTTGTGTATTCGAAGATTAATGGTAATAGTTACATCCTTGATGAACTATTTGTGTTCCATTAAGGATCGGTGCCTTGGACAGTACTACTCTGATTTTCATCGAGTTTTACTATCCTCCCACTTACCACTGCATATCGGTATTCCTCTTAGGAAAACCGCATGGTGAACAACAATCTAATTGTTCTCTTGTGAGTTGTATAAGTACTATACTTATGGTATCCCTAAGATAACCTACAATTGGCACTTATCCAATTTGGGTTTTAGTTTGGTATCATCCAAATATATGCCAAGCATACCCAAATTATCAAGAACGTGAAACCCGGTTTCTTTCCCGTTCATATCTAATTTGATATCTGTCAAACAGATTTTAATGGAACCTTATTCTAAATAAGTTCTTGCACTGTTTATGTTTATTCGTTGAAGGAAATGGTAGCTCAGAGCGACTCATGATTAACGTTATGATGTCTAATATAATTTGGTTACTCAGTTCGGACACACCGTCAAACTGACGTGTTCCGGGAGGAGTCCTCATTTGAAAGAATACTTTAATCTTTCAAGTATATTAGAAACTTATTGCTTAAGTATTTTCCATTACGGTCTTACCGTGACGGTCTAATACTTTAACCGATCTGTTTGTCTATTTCGTGTCGAAACTTAAAAGTTTCCGATTTGTGTTCTTCAAAAGAAACACACAACCATAACGTGATGCCACATCCGTATAGGTCACGAAATATTCATATCCACATCTAGCCTAGCTAGATATGGGCCCACTTGCTTCACTATGAACTAGGGCTAACAGATAGGTGGTTTTTACACTTTTACCAAGTAAATAGTGTTTCAGACACTTTGCCCAATAAACTAGATTCGTAGACTTTATTTGAATGGAGTCAAATTAGTCCTAGTACCCGCTCTTCAAAAGTGCGGATATACGATTCTTGTTTAATCTGTCTTAGACAACAATGCCACAATTAAGTTTCATCTGATCAAATTAGTTGAGCTATTTATTTGTCATATATATATTTTCGAGATTTATTATATTCAAAATATAAATTATGTTATTCACATCTAATGTGTTTATCTCAATATCATCTTTATATAATAAAACACTTTAGTGTTCTAGAATATAAAGGTTCACCCGCAGCGGGTTAAACACTGATATAGAGATAATGTATCTAGTCAAACTAGTTACATTATAACAGTTCCTAATTTAAGTACACACCCGAAGGTAGTTCCTAAACTTAGGTACCTACGGTTAAAACAGCGACTTTCGTCCATTTCCAAATCACAGATTAATCTCAATTGAAGTTAGTATCCTATTCAAAACAGATTCTGAACATCAATATATATTTATGTACCACACAAAGTATTTAAAATCCAATTTTAATACTAGTAGTGAACATAATGTTGACAAACATTCTTAAACTCAGAGCCTATCCCTTTCTTTAATTCCTTCATGTCTATATTGTCCAAACGGCAGTCACGCTTTTGCGATCCCATTTGCCACATTTAGCAGACATTTTGGGATATGTCATTTATCTTCCTAGATGATTATAATGATTTTGCCTTTGCCTTTTCCATATTCCAGAAGCCTTTGGCCAAGCCTTGGGTTTCTAGAATATCGAAATAAAGTGCGCCTTGCGCTACTTGCCTAATTGCAAACTTTGACTTTTATCTCCTTGAGAATTGTCATTAATTCTCCAAGAATTATTATTGCAATATTAGTACTTCTAAAATCTAAGTATAAATTTATGAAGATCCTTCAATTTATTTATCATACTTTAAGAATCTAATTCTTATTTCTGATTCAGAAATTAAGGAGTCTATTGCGGAAAGTATAATGGATTAAGCACTAAAGTTATCATGATATAATCTTCAAAAGATTATGCTCTACTGTTTGCTTAACTCCGGGCTTAGGCATAATAGGTTATTTTATCAAATAAAGTAACTTATTATATTCCAGGACCATCCTGAAATTTTATTCCCAATTTTGAAAATTAAACCATTTAAAACATTTTCCCTAGGATTATGTATTAAACGTCAATCTTTCAATTTTATCTTGATTCTAATAGTCCAACTATTTAATCAATAATTAAGGTACTATTTATTATAATGATTACAATAGTCCAACTATTTAATCAACTATAATTTTAATTTAATTATATTGATTACTATAATCCAATTATAAAATCAACTATTTATTGAATTAGTTTGATTATAGTCCAACTATACAAATTAAAACAACTTTAAATATTAGTCCAACTAATACTTTAATTTATTTGACGAGTGATATTTGTTTGAGCGCGTATGGCGAGTAATTGAACGAGTATTGCAAATTCAATTCTTGCCTCCCACTATTTTTCGGCTAGCCTCTAACCCTCTTTCGAGTACTCGGGAAACCGTGTTTCCTAGTGGGCTAGGATCCCGTTAAATATCACACAATCTTGACTTTGGCCGACAAATTGTATGATAATTAACTAGGTAGATCTCTAAGATCGATTGGATCCAATCCAATTCCTAGATCCGGTAGGGGGACATCCAAGTCCGAAACATATATCTTATATATGCCAATACATCCAATGTATTACCTAACCTATTTCCTCTGAATCAACTAAGCCTTGGCTTTGGCACAACAAACCTAGTGATCCCAGTCAAGCGCGACCCATTGACCATGGAAAGCTTCGTAATCAATGTCGATGGACAAGAAATGGTCTTGACTTTGGCCAACAAACCACAACTTGGACATGACACTGACATGTAACAAAGCCTTCGTGATTCAAACACATCTTCGACAGACAAAGGCCTTGACTTTGGCCAACAAACCAATGCCGTCTCGGATCTTGAGTGAGAATCACTCAATGGAAGGAAAAACGCTTAATATTATTTGAGGGTTTTCGCGTGCAAATTGGCAACCAATTTATTATCTTTGTTAAGGTCTCATCATCATACACCCTTAAACATGCATTCTAAACACATAATAAAGCGCATATGAAAAATAATAATGATATGCGGATGGATACTTTACAAAATTGATCCTAGATCAAATCTCTCACTTTGTCTCTCCCGCTAGCACAAATATCTGCTTCTACCCGTTACACTACACTTCTAAAGAAACCTAATTTACATTGAGGGGAATAAGTGAGAAGAGAATACAAAGAAATGAGAGGTGATAAGGCTGGACACGCAGGTCCAATTTAATAAATCGAATTTATTACACAATTTCTAAAATTGTCCCACCCATCTAATATCCATCCGATATACATTATTCATGCATCGCAATCATGTATTCACACAAGCATGTTATCAATCAATCTAATCAAATTAATTAATCTGATAATTAGTGATCATCCAATGTTCAAACAACGATTGGATCCAATCCAATTTTCCTAAACCCAAATTTGTACAACAAAGCCCAATAAGCCCATTTACAACTTTAAAAGTCCAATTTCCAAAATTAGGCCCAAATAATTAAATTACAAAATTCCAAATTCCCAATTTAATTACCAAAGTGTGTATAACATGATTAATTACCCAAATTAACATTTCTAAAACACAAATTTGTCCGATTAATCATGCTTATCATCATCATTACATGTCCAACACATTTTGAAAAAATCAAACCCAATTCATGCTCAACATGTCTCGGCCAAGGAGGGATAATTTTGTCCGATTCGGTTTTATTCCAATTAAACTCACAATCGACATTAAATCATCATCCTAATTGATTCTAACTCATCCAATGAATTACAAATCAAAAAATCCAAGACATTATAGGGCTATATGTATTCGGCCAACATGAGGTATTTGGGGATTTTTGTTCAATTCAAAATTCAATCCAATTAATTCCAAATTAACATTATCCATCATGATTCCAACTCATCCAATGAATCAAAATCAAAAAATTCCAAGATTATCCAAAAACCCTAACATTCGGCCAAGGTGAAAATATTGGGGAAAATCATTCCAAATCAATTTTCATGAAATTGATCCAATCAACTTTCAATTCAACATGTTTTAAGCATACTCATTCATCCAATTTCACAAAATCATGCTTGAAAACAAATTACCCAAATTTTAAGCCCTAAACTTTTCATGCTCAAACCTAGGCTTTGATACCATTGTTGGTTTCTATTAAGGTCCCGGATCGATTATAAGCATGAAAAACATTGCGAATACACATCGACGAAGTTGCGGAATACTTACATCGATCGGTTAAGCGATGCGGCAAGCAACAGAACTCCAAAATGCTTACTGGTTTTTGGCGAACTGCAGTGCAGATTTTTCCCTGACTGGTTTCGGTTTTGAGCTCCAAGAATCAAGCTCCAAACTTCATCGAACGGTTCCCGGCTCATGGGTGAGCTTCCCTATCACCTTCGCATATCTCGTAAGTGTGCTAGCACTTGTGATTTTGCCACAAAACCACACTCTTGCTCCCCTCACTGCTCACGGTTTCAGAAACCAGAAAACAGAAAATAAAGCCACTTTGGGCGTGTGAAGAGAAAGATGAAAGAAAGAGAGAATGTTGGTTGAATTTCCAATTTTGTGTAATATATACACTCATATGAATTTCACAAGCATTTCATGTGAATTTGGCTTTATAAAGTCAAACAAATAAAAGCCAACAACCATTCCAACAACTCACATCAAGTCTTATCAATCAATCAATCCAATCAATTATCACATCACTCAAAGTGACAGGATTTGACGCTTGATGTGACGTTAGATGCGACTGGCGATTTGACGCTTGATTTGATTTGCCGCCCTCGAATTCGAAATGCGAATGCGCTCGCAAATTATCTCGGGCTCGGGTTCGCTAATTCTAAATTAACGAATTTACCGTTGCGTCGTAATTAATGATTACGCCTAGCGAAATCACTATTCACGTCGCTAACGAATTAATTCCAAATTAATTCGTTCACCTGAATTAAAATCTAATTTTAATTCCGCGTCGAAATCCAATTTCGTTTAATATATCGAATATATTAATTTCTCAATTAATTCCAAATTAATAGTTATCTCTCTTTAATGAATATTTTATCCCAGATAAAATATCTCCGCAATTAATCCCAGATTAATTTTCTCTCTCTTCTAATTAATCCCAGATTAATTTAGAGTGCGAGTTATACGTCATCGGTGAATCTTTGGGAAGCGACCCATGAGATCCCCGGATATGTTGGTAGTTAATTCGGTCGTCGGACTATCCGAACACGTAAGTACCTCGTACTACATTTATACCGAATTACAAGACAAGGTTGGCCTCTAGTAAAGCGCCATGCCTCCCCAATTCTCCGGAAATATCCTTACAGGAATAAAGGATATGTATCAAACGTAGTATACCGTAGTATTGCGTATTTCTGTCCAGTATCGGATGATCACGTGCTAGGCCTGGGGCTGGAATTGTGTCTGCCCCGTACGAAGCACATGTCGGATGTCTGGTGACTAGTCTCTATATCGGATAACTATGACCAAGTCATATTATCCCGATGGCTGCAGCACTTAAGAGAACCAGTACCGTATCATACGTGACCATCATCTCCATATGACTGGAGTGACACTTTCGTCTTGACATCACACCCAACACACTACGATTCTCAATATACCCAATATTGGCGTACACACGACCGGTTAAAGCCCTGGACGACCTCAACCAAAGTATATTGATTGTCGTATGCATTAGCGGTGCAAGTCTCAGGTTAAGACCAAATACACCTACCCTGATTGCAGACTCCCATAGACACATAGTCATACTACCAATGGGATTCCGCGGGGGTCTTATCCAGAGCGAAGCTGTTTCCCGTACCATCGGTAAAACACAACCTCCTATTAACTTGCATGAGTATCCTATACCCAAATATATGAGAACTATGCCGTTGTGCTCTCACAAACGCGCACAAGTGTAATACTAGTCTTTTACGTATTTATCGATGTTCAATCTCGATAATACTCTGACTAGGGATATTTAATGATTTATCCTTCGTGGACTGATACTGTCTCATATCATTCTCCGTCCAGGAACAAATCATAGGGACCTCTCATCATTTATACATCTAGGTGATCTAATCACAAATGATAAGAGTGTAATCTCCTTTGTCACATAGTTAATTTGTACAACAATAACACAATGATCTGTACAAATAGTGACGCTATGGGTCATAATTTTCCAACAAAGGGAATGTTCCCTCATTGTGCCATCAAATATAGCTATGGGGTAGAATCTCCGACCTCATGCCATCTAATCATAATGAGGCCTCAGTGGGACAAACCCGACCCCGAGCCAATGAAATAACTTGGCCACAAGGGAATGTTCACTCCTTGTGCCATCAAATATGACCATGGGGAGAAACTCTGACCCCATGCCATCTAATCAAAATGAGGCCTCCGTGGGACAAACTCGATCCCGAGCCAATGAAATAACTTGGCCACAAGGGAATGTTCCATCCTTGTGCCATCAAATATGACCATGAGGGAGAAACTCTGACCCCATGCCATCTAATCACTACAAAAATTATACCCTTTAGCGTCGAAACTAATCGATGCCAAAATCTATAGTTTCGACGCAAAATAGAATTAGCGTCGAATTAATTAGACACAAAAAATGGACGCCGAAATGTCGACGAGAATAACTTTTAGCGTCGAAACAAAGAACTTCGACGCTAAAAACTATATTTTGCGTCCAATTTATTTCGACGCTAAATTAAATTTTCTGACGCTATAGGTTCTATTTTGCGACGAAATAATTCAACGCTAAAAGTTTGAATTTTAGCGTCGAAACGTTTCGACGCTAAAGTATATTAAAAAATTAATATTTGTATACTTACAGCGGTGATTTTTTAACTATTTGCGTCGAAATTTCGACGCCAAAAATACATTTAGCGTCAACTATTTCGACGAAAATAGTTAAAAAAATGTGTTTTTTTAAAAAATTATTAATTTACTTCTTTTTAGTCTAAAATAATTAATTTAATATTTAATTTAATTGAAAATAATTTCTAATTAATAACAGAATTACGAAATATTATAATAATTATTATATTGAAATTTTTTTAAGAAAAAATACATATTATATTAGAACTATTTGTTCAAAATGTTTATACAAAATCAAATATAAAATTTATTGCTACTGTGATGGGGGAACGCTCGAGCCCGAAGCACCCTGACTGATTGAGGCCTCCAACATCTGTTGGAAAACCCGCATTTGCTGTTCGAAATGCTCCATCTTCCTCTTGTGGTCCACCTTGACCAGTTGTAGCTCATCCTTAGTCTTCTTCAACTCTTCTCGGGTGGTGACTAGCTGGTCTTCGGTGGTGGTTAGGCGGTTTTGGGTGGTGGCTAGCCGGTCTTGGGTGGTGACTAACTGGTCTCGAAGAGAGGAGGCATTGTCCGAATTAACAGTATTGCGTGGAGATGACGTCGGCTTCTTACGAGTTCCAAGGCCAACGTTGTAAGCTGTCTGATTCTTGAAAACCAATTGCGACAACTGCTCATCTGGTATCGGGTCGAACCCTGTCTCATGAGTTTGATGTTGGAGTTCCATCATTTCGTTCTATTTCAAAAAATAAGTTAATATTACAATTTGAGAAAAAAAATTAACATATATAATATTAATTATTTTATTTTAAAAACTGAAACTTACATAGCAGCGTTCGGCTTCTTCATTTATCCATTTGTTTTTCTCATTGTAATGCGTCACACGGAAAAAATCTGGAAATGATTGCACCTCATATGTGCTACTCTGTTATAAACAGAAAATAAATTCAATATTATTCCACATTAGTAAAAACAATGAACTTTTATATTTTACGTTAGGATATATTTACCTCAGAATGTTCGGCACGATGTTGGATAAATGGCTTTGAACCTCCACATTGGTTAAAATGCAAGTGACTTCGATTTTCCGCATTTGCGTGACATTTATCCTACATTTACCAACACTGTAAGTACGGAAAACAAAGACAATTATAAATTTTCGTTTATTTCAAAATTTACCTCGTGTTTTTTTTCTAGACCAAAGCTCACATAAGAATGTTCAGTCTTGCTCTTCTATAAAATCAGGCTTGTGTTATGGAGCATCTGAAGGTCCATGTTCGTCGAATATTGGTTTCAGGACTTTTGTCCTATAATCTTTATAACTTTTCCCCATGTGGTAGTCAATATATTGTTGGACATTCACTTTGGTCAGATCGAAGTCGAACCACTCCTACATGAACAACAACCGAGTAAAAATAAGTATAAAATAAAAATGTTAACTAACAAACAATATTGAAAACTTAATACCGTACGGAAACTCACAAGTAGCAAAGAGAATAGCTAGTTGATTTTCGTCTCCCACGGTATCTTTCTCCAAGAAACGTAGTTTTGGGGAGCTTCAAATCGAGCTGTAGCTCCTATGGCTGTAATAAACGCTGAATTATGTTGTCCGACCTGACTGTGTCCATCATCTGATATCTCAATCCGGATACGACCGTGAGCATTAACGTACTTAGCCAACCCCAGGCCAAGGGTGCGTCTTTGACCCTTCGCTGTAGTGGACTCACCTGTGCTAGCAGAGACTCCACCAGGGCCAATTGTCCTAATTGATGTAGATGGAGTCGTATTAGCCCGTCTGTGATTGCCCGGTGCCATCTGCAAAAACACACAAACAAATAGCGAAACCAAAAAAAAATAGTCAGCTAGAATAAATGAAACATGAATAAATAGTATGAACTGCATACTATTATAAGTCAATAGGATGGTCACAAGAATTGCATTTAATAGTCGTTGTTTATCATATCCTTCAAAATAAACTATTCGTGGAATAAGAAGAGTTTTTGGGTTTTATTCGGATTTGGAAAGTCATTAGCCCTAATTCTCAATTACAAGCATATATAACCCAGAACAACAGCAAATTGTTGCTGTTCTGCACCAGAACAGCAGTATGTTGCTGCTGTTCTGCACCAGAACAACAACAGTTCTGGATCCAGAACAGCAGCAACTTAGGTTTCAAGCTAAAGATACAATATTACATTACATCCCACTATTACATGCGTACTTACACAGTTAAAGATACAATAAACCCGCACATTGCCACACAAAAAGTATAAATACACACTAATTTCATGATTATATTATCAAAAGATCACCAAATTAATTTCCCCTTAAACCATTCCATTCGACCATCACAAGGGAAATCACCATCCAACTATTTCATCGTGTTATAACACAAGGCATAATAATACATCAATTAAATACCAAAATCAAACTACCATTTTCCTCCAAAGTTTCGGACGTAACCAAGAAAAATCCATTTCCAAAATCCAAAAATTTAAACACATCCAACAACAATCTATTATTATAGTATCACATACAATGGTAACCACACAACCCATCATTAAAAATCAAGTTTTCCAAGCTCTATAAAATTCGACCAAATGAATACCCATATTTTCCAAATTCTTGAGTTATAAGCAAACTAAGTTCAAATGAGACTTACCTCTAAAGTGGATGAATTTGCTGAAGAAGAGAGTGGTTGGAGCGGAGGAAGAAGAAGAAGACAGTGAGAGGGTTTGTTTTTTTCTTCTGAGCCGAGAAAGAAGAAGACACTGGTTTTAGGGATTTAATGGACTTTTAGCGTCGAACTTATGTGCTTTTAGCGTCGAATTAATGGACTTTTAGCGTCGAACTTATGTGCTTTTAGCGTCGAATTATTCGACGCTAAAAATTTGGCGGCTTATTAAAAAATTAGGGTTATTTTTTTGGGGAAATTTAATTTTTTGGTTAGCGTCGAAATATATAATATCGACGCTAAAATGTTTGACATTTAGCGTCGATTATTATGTCGACGCTAAATGTCTATCATTTAGCGTCGATTATTATTTCGACGCTAAATGATAGACATTTAGCGTCGACTATTCTTTTTCGACGCTAAATTGCTACCATTAAAAATAATAATAACAATAATATGATAATTATACTATTAATAATTACGACAATCTTTCAACCATATTTAAATAATAATTCAAAATAAGAATCAAATAATATAATAATAAAAATTATTCATCAATCACATCATACACTAACTTCATTAATCACTATTATCTTCGGTATTTGAGGATTCGTGACTGGAATGGAAGTCATCTTCAGTGTCAAATTCTTCTTCACTTGCTACTTCCACGCTAACTTCGGAATGAGGAATTATCTCAACGTCTGTACTATCTCGTGTTAATGTGATATTTTCAGGAACGGTGACAGTTGGTCTATAAAATATCTGTTTAGGAACTTCGAAGTTGCCGGAGACTTCTTGTGTTTCATCTGATATGTCAACTCTATCTTTCTCCTGCGTGTCGCAAATTCCCCTATGTTGTAACTTTTCTACCACCATCCATCCAGTTCCTAACTTTGGATCAGATATATATATCACTGAACGTGCTTGGGTACAAAAAATGTATGGATCATTCTTGTACCAAAAACGTTGAACATTAATTGACGTTAGATGATTACTAACTTGAATTCTCCTATTTCTAGCATTTGTGTCAAACCACTTACATTTGAATAGCACAATATGTCGTCTGGGTCGGTATATCAACTCAATGACTGATTGCAACACTCCGTAAAAGTCAATAATATATGAGCCGTGTTCTCCTTGGACTATAATTCCATAATTCTGAGTCACATGAGTAACATCTCGCTGTTCGGTATGAAATCTAACTCTGTTGACAATGCATCCACTATATTCATAAGCCAAAGAAACCAATGAGGATGACGAGTCCAATTGACCATTTTTCACTTGGTTGTTAATCTAACAATGAGAGAAATAGATGTGCTAATATAACAAACTGAAATATTTAATATTAGGATAAAATTAAAAATAAAATGTTAGGCCTTACAGTTGTCTCAAACCATTTAGGAAATTCTTTTTTGTGTGTTCCATCAACGTTATGGTCACCACCACATTACAGCATTGTTAGATGTTGCCTACAAAAAATGAGTTAGCTTAATATATGGCAAAAATACTATAGTTATGCACCAGAAAAACTTACGTTAAATACGGTTGCACTTCATCACAATTACTCAATATAAACCAATGTGCACGTTGAACTTCCTCAAAGGTTTGTAATTTGACACCTACTGCTCCAAATGGTTTGCAATTTTGACGGAACACTGTGATATCTTGCTTATTACTTGCATCTCCATCATAGTTTTATGGTCGACGATTAAAATGAGTTTCAATATTCTGCATGTTCATCGAACAAAATGTTATTGCTTCACTTATTACAATAGCTTCAGCTATTGACCCTTCAGGGCGCGCCTTGTTTTTCACATATTGTTTGTAATCTCCCAAAGCCCTGCATTTATGACAACAAGTTTGCATTAATACTAAATTCAATGCACAGTCAAAATTTAAGAATGTAATATTTAAAACTGTATATATATAGTACCTCTTAATGGGATACATCCATATGTAATGGACAAGACCTCCCTTTCTAGCTTCAGCCGGTAAATGCATGGCCAGATGTACCATCACATAAAAAAAACGGGTGGCAAAATTCGCTCCAGCTTGCATAGGATTATCATGATTCCCCGCTCAAGTTCGTCAATAACAGTTGTGGTTAATGTCCTCTGACATAATTGTTTAAAGAAGCCACATAGATCAAGTATGACGTCGTATACATTCAGGGGGAGATAAAGTCGAATGCCAACAAGAAGGAGAATCTCGAGAAGCACATGACAATCATGACTCTTTAATCCCGTTATTGTATCATCTCTGACCCAACGCCCAATATTCGATGCATAATCATCAGGGAATTTAACCATTTTCAGCCAATCACAGAATGATTTTCTCTCCGATTGAGTGAGCACATAACTAGCAGGTGGCTTAATAAGACCTCGAGAAGTGACTTGTAAATGCAATTCACTGCGAATTCTAAGATCTTGTAGGTCCAATCTAGCATTTAGAGTGTCTTTTGTCTTACCCAGAATATTGAATAGTGTGCCCACTAAACTCTCACAAATATTTTTTTCTATATGCATTACATCCAAATTATGTCGCAAACTCAGAATCCCCCAATATTCTAACTCAAAGAAAATAATCTTTCCTGTCCAATTCAACTCTTCAGGTAAGCGTTTTCGATTTTTATCTCTATTATTAGGATGTTTACCTGGTGTGCTGTCTCTGAGATGTTGATGTTGGCCAAGTATGTCGAATCCAGACAATGGACTGGGCATACTCTGAGGTTCATGTTGACCGTTAAATAATTTACTCCTCCGCCAAGGATGACTCAACTCAAGAAATCTCTTGTGCCCTGTGTATCCTATTTTATTCCGTAATCGTTGCGAAGGTGTTTGACCCGCACAAACTGGACATGCCATGTATCCATTAGTGCTCCATCCAGATAATGAATCATAAGCTGGAAAATCATTAATGGTCCATAATAATGCGGCATGCATCTGAAAATACTGCTCGGAAGCTGCATCATAGGTATGCACACCCACATTCCATAATGTTTGTAACTCCTCGATCAATGGTCTCAAGTAAATATTCATATCTTTACCAGGGGAACGTGGACCAGGGATAAGTAATGACATAAACATGAACGGATCCTTCATACATTTACATGGAGGTAAGTTATATGGAATAAAAATAACGGGCCACATGCTATAAGAGTTGTACATATTCCCAAATGGGTTAAAACCATCAGAGGCAAGACCTAACCTGACATTACGGGGGTCCTCAGCGAAACGGGGGTACATGTCATCAAATTCCTTCCACTCGGTTCCATCCGCAGGATGTCTAAGTATGCCATCCGTACCGATCCTCTTTTCATGATGCCACATCATGTCAGTCGTTGTGTGTCGTGACATGAACAATCTCTACAGCCTAGGCGTTAAAGGGAAATATCGCAATATCTTTTGAGGCACTTTCTTCCCCATACCACGGACTTTGTACCGATTTTCACCACATATCGGACAATATTCAAGTGATTCATAATCGGCACGAAATAATACACAATCATACTTATAAGCATGAATGGATTCATACCTCATTCTCAGATCACGCAACATTTTCTTTGCCTTGTAGTACGACTTAGGCAATTCGCTTCCAACCGGTAACATTTGGCCCAGTAACTCTAGCATCATATCAATACTTTTATTGGTCATTATGTTGATCATTTTAATGTGTAATAATTTCAAAACAAAATTCAAGATCGACATTCCAGCACCTTCAAATGGAATTTTTTTTGCCTCATCAAGTAGTTCACTAAATAAATTTTGATCATTTCCATTTAACATTGGCATGTCACCACTGACACTATGACCAAGTTGTGGACCTTGTAAGTCATGCAAAGCATCGGTTATCTCATCGTTTGCAGGTTGATTGTAACTACTGCTCTCCCTTCGCCGGAATCAATAAACCATGACTGAGAATGATACTGCTCACCGTGATAAATCCACGTACGGTAAGTTGGTGATATTCCTGGCATGTATAAATGATTATGAACTTCATCTAACCGTTTCCTTTTCCTATTCAAACAATTTGTACATGGACATCGAACATGACCTTCTGCATCAATGTGTTGCTTTGTGACTTCCATGAACTCATACACTCCATTACGATATTCAACACTCAATCTATCCAGCGAGCTCATCCAATTTCTATCCATTTCAGCGAAATACCTAAATATAATAATATAATTATGAAATATCATATTACACTCATCAACATTACTAATTCATTAATTATTTATTTAAGCATATACATATATATTAGTTGATAAAGTAAATAGTTTACAGAAAATATTTATTAATTAATTAACTTAATCTACATATATGAATCATAAACCACTAAAACAAGTATATAATAAACATAATCATAAAAATTGAAAAATAATAAAGAAATATAAAAGAAGATTTACCTTATGGAAAATTGATTACAATTTTATTGAAAATTTGTAGGAGAGTTGTGAGGTTGTAGAGGACATATTCTGAGATTTTAGAGGATGAAAATGAAGAGAATGGGAGAAAAAACAGAGGGGGAGAAGGGTTGGTGGCATTTTGTATTTTAATCTATCTTTAGCGTCGAAACATTAAATTCGACGCTAATTGTTGATTTTTTAGCGTCGAAATAGGTGATTCGATGCTAAATGTCTGATTTTTAGCGTCGACTTAAATTTAGACGCTAAAGATTAAAGGATTGTTGGTGGAATCTTCATAAACCTTTAGCGACGCTACTTAGTCGACGCTGAATTTCTAGTTTTTGGCGTCGACTAATATTTTTGACGCTAAAAGTATAACATTTAGCGCCAAAAATTATTGGAATAGTAAAATAATTTAGCGTCGAATAATTTTCGACGCTATAAGAGTACTTTTAGCATTGATAAGTGTTTTCGATGAAAAAAATTGAATATGTGGCGTCGAAAATTATTTTCGTCGCTAAAATCTTGATATTTGGCGTCGAATATTAATTACGACGCTAAAAGTGATTTTTAGCGTCGAAAGTTATTTCGACGCTAAATTATTGGACGCTAAAAGCCATAATTCTTGTAGCGAATCATAATGAGGCCTCGGTGGGACAAATGCGACCCCGAGCTAATGAAATAACTTGGCCACAAGGGAATGTTCCCTCATTTTGCCATCAAATATGGCCTCAGCGAAACGAATGCAGCCTCGAGCCATCATATGTTTTACCAAGACTTAGCCAGAGGGGAAGATTTTCAACCTCCGGCCTTTTTTTATTGACACTGGTAATGGCGTCTCAGACTAAGTCATTCATCGAAAAAAACAAAGATAAAAACAAGACAATTACAACGGGAGTGACATATCACATACCTCGTATTGACCCAAACGAAATAACAAAGGAGTTTGAGACATCGTCTTGCCCCATACTACCCAAAATAAAAATTTGAACCTTACAGTTCAATGTCTCTACGAACCGAGCTACGGACTAGAGGGGTGACTAGCGCTATAGGGAATGTGCCCATGCTAGGAAAAAACCTCAGCCATGTAAACGCCACAGAGGTCTTTCTGCCTTCCCCGAGCTAAGCTGGAAAAGTCCGAAATGGGATGATCAGCGCCACATGGACATTTCCCCCGTGCTAAACTTATCCCAATGCCTGTGGGTTCTCCTCATGCAACGCACCTCCGATGATACCATAATATCTCACAGTTGTTTAATCCGTGCATGTGATGATTACCAAGGGGAACCAAGCATCACACCGACTCTTTCGCCAAGCGTGCTATGGATAATCGAGACTCGAAATATCATGCATGTCTTTTCGTTTTATTCCCCAAAGGTGCAAGTCATTGGGTACTATCGTTCCATCCTAAGGGTTTGATAATGACACTTGAGATTGGCGTGCCACGAGGAGTTCGTGCTTTTCCCACCTGCCGTGCACCCTTTGATGTTTCCCGATCATGAGTATCTGCCCAGAATATTGGACACATATTTCTTATCTAAATAATAAACAAGCATGGATGAACAAGCTTTTATTTAAAAAAAGGGGAAAGACCTATTCATATTCCCGGGATCTACCGTCCTTCATACAACTCTTTGAGGGTCATTTTAAGAGAGGTTTTATTTGAAATATCTCCCCAGCATCCCAATATTCCAAGGTTTTTTTGAGTCTAGCTGCTCCTAGTGATAGGTACCGACCTGCTGACTTTATTATTTGTGTTGCCTCACCCTCATAGACTCATGATCGACATACTCATTAAGGTAGCCGTTTCTCAACAAGTCATTGAATTTCTCTTACAGATCCCTGTAATTCTCTGTGCTATGTCCCTTTGTTTGATGGTGGGTGCAATAAACCATTTGATCCCTCTTGTCCACCTTAAATTTCCTTGTGTCGGGTTTAATCAGTAGGCACTTGTCCCGTATCTCCCAAGCTATCTACGCCAAAGGCCTATTGAGGGCAGTACACATAGCATCATCTATTGCTTGAGCAGCTCTGACCAGGGGTGTTAGTCATGGAGGCGAGTTTTTAGGGATTGTAGGCTTGTGCTCTTACTGACGTGGTATTGGTTTCTTCATTTTCTTAGTCATTTGCTCCCTTTCTGCCACTGCCAGCCTCTAACTACTGGCGATATCTTCCCTCCCTTGACCAGGCCCTTCTTGTGTTTGTTCTTCGGCCACTCTCTCTTCCAACTTTATGATTCTCTCCATCATGGCCTCTAGGAAGGCTCGAGTTCCCTCACTTTCTATCCGTAAGTTCTCCTATATTTTCTCTATCCACCTCGCCACTATGGCCTCCAGGGATCTACGATTTTCATCTCATGACATAGTCTTAGTGTGTTTGTTGCTTTTCGTACAATCCCCAAAGACTACGCCAACTATTGACGGTTGCTTTTCGTTCTAGGGGCGATTTGGGAATTCAAACCCTCGAACAAACCACCATCAAGCATTGAATTTATTTGGTTAGTTGGGAACCAAAGTAAACTTGGCAAGTAAACAAGAAATCATAGAGAACACAAAGGATTTAACATGGTTCGGCTGAGAGTTGCTCCAACCTACGTCCACAAATGTAAAGAAATGAAATTTTTATTACCACACCGGGTCAGGCCGACCTGCTCCATCTCTCTCTAACACTAAGCTTTTTGGAGCTTTTACAAGTGATGAAATGTAGAAATTTCTAGATAATGGATTAACCCACCCTCAAAACTGAGTCTCAAATCCCTTTATATAGTGCGTCTAGATCCATTATTACACCAAAACGTGACGTCAGCCACATCAGTTCTTTTATTTTCGTCCATACTCATTTCCCAAACTACTTTGCAAACAGTGGCTTTGGCCATCTGACACAATCACCCTCTACCATCTGAAAACCATCATCAACATAGAGAACTAAAAACACCATCATACTCCCACTGACTTTCTTATACACACAAGATTCTTGCGAATTCTTAAGAAATCCAGACAATCTAATAATCTCATCGAATCGTAGATTCCAACTTTGTGAAGCTTGTTTAAGTCCATAAATTGACTTCTTAAGCTTACATACCATGCCCGAGTTCTCGCTGGATAAAAAACCCTCCGGCTATTCCATATAGATTTCTTCATCGAGAAATCCATTTAGAAAATCAGTTTTGACATCCTTTTGACAAATCGCGTAATCATGGTAAGCAGCAATATACAATAAAATCCTAATAGACTTTAGCATCACAACTGGCGAAAAAGTTTCATCATAGTCGACTCTAGGTCACTGCGTGTAACTTTAGCGACCAGTCGAACCTTAAAGGTTTCAACCTTTCCATCAAGCACACATTTCCTCTTGTAAACCCATTTACAATCAATAGGAACAATTCCTTCAGGAGGCTGAACCAAGTCCTAAACTTGATTCTGATGCATAAAGTCTAACTCTGATTTCATGGCCTCTTGTCATTTCACGGAGTTGTGTTGGGTTCTCTAAGAACAATAACCAAGATCATTAAGCATAAAATGATGTGTGAATACCCAAAGTAAAGTAGCAGAAAATACTTACAATGCTCGGTTAAGTGGATGTGTAGACAACAAAAATTTTGCCTCCATTGAAGTTTCTCCAAGCTCCTCTCTTTGATGTATGTTGAGCTTCCAAGCTTGATTTTGAATTCCAAACTCATGGAAAAGTTTCCTTATCACTTTTGTATAATTCTTTAAGTGATAGCTTAGGATGAATTTTGTAACAAAACTTTTCCTTATCTTCTTGTTGTTCTCGGCAAAGTGTGAAGAAGAATGAGAGGGAGAGGCTCACGGTGAAGAGAAAAGAAAAAGAGTGAAGTGTTGACTTGTAATTTTTATTTTCCAAAAACAAAAGACATATACCAAAATCAAAGTTTGGTAAAAGTCAATCACAAATCAAACTAGTGTGTTAAACAAGTCATCAACAACCCAACCACTTCCATCAACCAAAAGGTGATGAGATAGACTAGGTGATGTGACTTGTGTGGGCCCCACTTGATTCAAAATTTGAGTGGGCCCGCAAACATGTTCCGGGCTCGGGTTCGTTAATTTCGAATTAACGAAATTTTTGTTGCGTCTTAATTAAATAATTATACCTAGCAAAATTACTATTCAAGTCGCTCGCGAATTAATTCTAAATTAACTTGTTCACCAAATTAAAATCCAATTTTAATTCCGTTATGAAATCTAATTTCATTTAATATATCGAATATATTATTTTATCGATTAATTCCAAATTAATCGTTCTCTTTCTTCTATTTGAATTTTATCCCAGATAAATTCTCGCCCTAATTAATCACAGATTAATTTTCTCTCTCTCATAATTAATCTCAGATTAATTATGTGCGAGTCATACATCATCGGTGAATCTTCAGGAAGCGACCCATGAGATCCCTGGATATATTGGCAGTAAATCCGGTCATCGGAGTATCTGAATACGTGCGTACCTAGTACCACGTTCTTACCGATTTACAAGACATGGTTGGCTTCTAGCAAAACACCGTGCGTACCCAATTCTCCAGAAATATTCTTTTAAGGAATATGTAATCTGTGTCAGGCGTAGTATACGCAATATTGCGTATTACGATCCAGTATCGGATGTCACATGTTAGGCCTAGGGCTGGAATTGTGTATGCCCCGTACGAAGCACATATCGGATCTATGATAACTATCTCTATAATCGGATAAACATGACCTAGTCATATTATCCTGATGACTGCAGTACTTAAGAGTACTAGTTTCGTATCCTACGTGATCATCATCTCCATATGACTGAAGTGATACTTCCTTCTTGACATCACACCCAATACACTACGATTCTCAATATACCCAGAAGAGGCGTACACAGAACCTGTTAAAGCCCTGGACGACCAAAACCAAAGTATATTGATTGTCGCAAGTATTAGCGATGCAAGTCTCAAGTTAAGACCAAATACACCTACCCTGATTCAGATTCCCATAGACACATAGTCATACTACCATTGAGATTCCGAGGGGTCTATCCAGAGCGAAGTTGTTTCCGTACCATCGGTAAACAGAACCTCATATTACACTTGCATGAGTATCAAATACCCAAATATAAAGAACTATGTTGTTATGCTTCCATAACACGCACAAGTGTAATACTAGTCTATTCCGCATTATCGATGTCCAATCTCGATAATACTATGACTAGGATATTTAATGATTAAACCTTAGTGGATTAATATTGTCTCATATCTTATTAATCTGGTACTAATCATATGGACTCTTATCATTTATATATCCCGGTAATCCAATTACAAATGATTAAAGAGCAATTTCCTTTGTCACATAGTTAATTTGTACAACAACACCATGTTTTGTACAAATAATGATGCTATGGGTCATAATTGTCCAACAGTTTCCCACTTGGCCTATATCCAATCACTCAAGTGTCCTACACCTGAACTATGTATGGGTCGCTCAAACTTCTACTGAGAAACAACTTT
This sequence comes from Zanthoxylum bungeanum, assembly GCA_019454045.1. NCBI lineage: Eukaryota > Viridiplantae > Streptophyta > Magnoliopsida > Sapindales > Rutaceae > Zanthoxylum > Zanthoxylum bungeanum. Next base: position 135,187 of record SKCR01026403.1, on the reverse strand, counting down.
CGTCAGCGGATTTGTAAGGTTATCATCTGATGCGATTTATTCGATCATCACATCGCCACGATGTATGATCTTACGAATCAGTTGAAACCATTTGAAGTACATACTTGGATCGTTGATGAGACCATTAATTCTTTAGCCTGTGTTGTAGCCTAGCTCAGCCGCTAACAGAACTACACCTAATCTAATTAGGATTATTATAGATCCAAAATGCTTCTTTTGATGCCTCAGCTGCAATATTATTCCGCTTTTTGTTGTTTATTCGGCAACATATCTTGCTTGGAAGATTTCCAGCTCACTGTTCCGTTATTCAAACTATATAGTACCCTTATTGCGACATACAATCATTTTTGTTGGTTTGGAAACTTGCAGCGGTGAACCCAGTCACTTCAAGTTCTCCTTCTCCATAGCTTAAGAAAGCATCCTTAGTTCATCTAAGATACTTAAGGATGTTCTTAACATCAATCCAGTGACCATCACCTGGATTGGCCTGATTGTGACTCCATATGCTCAAAGCATATGAGACACTAGGTCACGTACATATATTTCAATATACGATTTCTCGGAGAGTGCCAACAACTTTTAGATCTATCTCAGTAGATCCTTATTCCTAGAATAAAGGTTGTATCTCCCAAGTAGTCTACAGAGAATTTTCATGAAAGCCAAGTTTTCACCAATTATATTAAGGGAATGTTATTTCCAAGAAATGATATGTCATCATTATATAGGACAATCATTGTCAGTGCGCTCCCACTAACCTTCTTATATACACAAGAATCATTTTCATTTTGAATTAAATCATATACCATTATGCTTACATCAAAACGTTGGTTCCAAGAACGCAATGCTTGCTCCAATCCATAAATGGATTGATTTAACTTGCAAACCTTGTTTGCTTGTTTTGGTACAACAAAACCGCCAGGATGTTGTAAACATCCTCCAAAATGTTTTCGTTAAGGAAAGAGGTTTTGACGTTCAACTGTCATATTTCATAAATGAAATATGCAACTTTAGCAAGCATTATCCAAATGGATTTAATCATGGCAACAAGTGAAAAAGTTTCATCTTAGTCGACATTATGTCGTTGACGATACCCTTTTTGTACAAGCCTAGATATGTACATTTGTATGTTGCCATCCATGTATGTCTTCCTTGAAGACTTATTTAGTACTAACAGGCACAATGCCTTCTGGTACATCAACCAGTGTCCAAACTTGGTTGTATACATGGAATCCATTTCGGACTCCATGGCACTTTGCCATAAAATGGGTCGATACCTTGTATCACTTCCTCATACGTAGTCGGTTTGTCTTCCTCAATAAGATTGACATCTTTATGATGTGAGATCAGAAACCCATACCTCCCAGGTTTTTTCTGACTCTCTCCGACCTACGCGGTTCTTGTGTATTCGAAGATTGTGGTACAGTTTCATCCCTGATGAACTGTTTATGTTTCGTGAAGACTCGGTGCCTGGAATAGTATTACTCTGATTTTCATCGAGTTTTACTTTCCTCCCACTTACCACTGCATATAGGTATTCCTCTTAGGAAAACCGCATGGAGAGCAACAATTACATTGTTCTCTTGTGATTTGTATAAGTACTATACTTTGGTTTCCCTAGGACAACCTACAAATAGGCACTTATCCGATTTGAGTTCTAGTTTGGTATCATCCAAACATTCAATTATATGCCCAGCATCCCAAATCTTCAGGAATGAGAAACCCGGTTTCTTTCATGTTCATATCTAATATGAAGTCTGTCTAACAGATTTTTTTTATGGAACCTTATTCAAAATAAGTATTGCATTGTTTAATGCATATCCTGTGAAGGAAATTGGTAGCTCAGAGCGACTCATCATTAACCTTACCATGTCCGACAAAGTCCGGTTTCTCTGTTCGGACACACCGTCAAATTGAGGTGTCCCGGGAAGAGTCCACTGTGAAAGAATACTATACTCTTTCATGTAATTGAGAAACTTATTGCTTAAGTATTTTCCACCATGGTCTAACCATGACAGTTTAATACTTTAGCCGGTCTGTCTGTTTACTTCGTCGAAACTCTTTGAATTACTCAAAAGTTCCTGACTTGTGTTTCATAAGATACACATAACTGTAACGCGATGCCACATCCGTAAAGGTTACGAAGTATTCATATCCACCTCTAGCCTAGCTAGATATGGGCCCACTTACGTCACTATGAATGAGGGCTACAGATCGGTGGCACTTGCACTTTTACCAAGTAAAAGGTGTTTTAGGCACTTTGCCTAATAAACTAGATTCGTAGACATCATTTGAATTAGAATCAAATCCATCCTGGTACCCACTCTTCAAAAGTGTGGATATACGAGTCTTGTTAATGTGTCCTAGACAACAATGCCACAAATAAGTCTCAACAGATTTATTCAGTTTGAGCTATTTGTTTGTCATGTTATATGTATGAGATTAATTTATATTCTAAATATAAATAATTTTATTCACATCTAATGTGTTTATCTCAATATCATCTTTATAAACAAAACACTTTGTGTTTTAGAATATAAAGGTATACCCGCAACGAGTTATACTAGATATAGAGATAATGTTTCTAGTCAAACTAGGTACATTATAACATTTTCCTAATTTAAGTACATGCCCAAAGGGCAGTTCCAAAACTTAGGTTTCTACGGTTAAAACAGCGACTTTCGTCCCGTTTCCGACTCATAGGTCGATCTCAACTGAAGTCAGTCTCTTTCTTATCAGCAGATCCCGCACATCGATATATATATTTATGTACCACATCTAGTATCAAAAATCCAATTTTGAAACAAATAGTGAACATGTTTATGACAAACATACTTGAAGCCGGAGCCTTGCCCTGCCTTCACTTCCTTCATGTCTGCCTTGTCCATACGACAGTCACGCTTCCAGTGACCCCGTTTGCCACAGTTTAGGCAGACATCTTGGGATATGTCCTTTGTCTTCCTAGAAGACTGTGACGATTTTGCCTTTGCCCATTTTAGAAGCTCTGGCTCCGCCTCCTAGAGCATAGCCATCAACTCTCCAAGAGTTTTCTCTTGGTTCATGATGAACCTGCCCCAACTTTCGGGTAGAGACTATAAGATCAAATCTTTGGTAGTCTCGGCCACGTAGGTAATGCCCAGCTAACCTAGCTGATCGATGTCAGCAATCATCTGCGACACCTAGTGCTCGACAGATGTACCCTCTGACATACGCGAGCGAAAGAGCTTCTTTTGCAATTCGTACTTCTAAGATCTAAGGTTAGATCTATGAAGATCCTTTAATTTCATCATCATAGTATAATGATCTAATCCTTAATTTTGACGACAAAATTAAAGTTTCATTGTATTAAGCATAAAGGATTGAGCACTAAAGTTATCATCACCATGAGTCTTCCAAAACTCCGGGCTCAGGCCCGAGATGTTTCTCTATCAAATAGAATAACTTCTCAGTTCCCAGGACTATCTTGAGGTTTTATTCCCAATATGAAAATTAGAGCTGTTTAAAGACATTTTCTCCCAGGATTATGTTCTAAACGCTAATCTTTCAGTTATCTTGATTCCAATAGTCCAACTATCCAATCAACGATTTCAGGTACAATCAAATATAATGATTACTATAGTCTAACTATATAATCAACTACTATTTGATTGGTTAAATTCAAATATATTGATTACTATAATCCAATTATAGAATCAACTATAAATGAAGTAGTTTGAATACAGTCCAACTGTTCAATTAAAACAACGATTAAATATTAGTCCAACTAATGTATTTATTAATAAATAATGACGAAAAATGAAATGAGTGCGTTTTGGCAAGTATCTAAACGAAATTGCAAATTTAATATTTGCCTCCCACTATTTTTCAGCGAGCCTCTAACCCTCTGTTTAGTACTCGGGAAACATAGTTTCCTAGTGGGCTAGGATCCCGTTAAATAACACACAATCTTGACTTTGGCCAACAAATTGTATGATACTTAACTAGGTAGATCTCTAAGATCAATTGGATATCATCCAATTCCTAGATCCAGTAGGTAGACGTCCAAGTCCGAAACATATATCCAATATATACCAATATATCTGATATATTACCTAACATTTTTCCTCTGTATCAACTAAGTCTTGGCTTTGGCTCAACAAGCTTAATGATACCAGTTAAGCGGGACCCATTGACTTTGGAAAGCTTCGTAATCGATGTCGATGGACAATAAGTGATCTTGGCTTTGGCCAACAAATCACAACTTGGACAAGACATGCGATATGGAAAAAAACCTTCATGATTCAAACACATCCGCGATGGACAAAGGTCTTGACTTTGGCCAACAAACCAGTGCCAATCTTGGATATTGAGAATGAATCATTCAATGGAAGGAAAGCGCTTAATATTTGTTAAGGGTTTTTCGCGTAATTGGCAACCAATTAATTATCTTTAATTAGGTCTCATCATACACCCTTAAGCATGCATTCTAAAAGCATAATAAGGGACGATAAATTAATTAATAATGATATGCGGATGGATATCTCACAAATTGTTCCTAGAAAAAATCACTTCATTCCCTCTCCCCGGTTAGCACTATTCTTACTTCTACCCAATTACATAACACTTTTAAAGAAACCTCATTTACATTGAGGGGAATAGGTGAGAAAAGAAATACAATGAGAAAAAAGGTAATAGGCTGGACACACAGGTCCAATTAAATAAATTCTAAATTATTACAACAATTTTCAAAATTGCCCTCACCATCTAATATCCATCTGATATACATTATTCATACATCACATCCATTTATTCACACAAAGCATGTTATCAATCAATCTAATCCAATTAATTAATCTTTAATTAGTGACCATCCAATGTTCAAACAACGATTTGATTTGCGCGAGTCCAACCCGTTTAAGAATAAGTACTCAAAGTACCAATTCTTGAATTATATCAAACTACAATATTAAATCCAATTTAATTTGTATTCAATACTAATTCTTTATTTAATTCCAAATTAAATAATTACACTTTTTAATGTGCCTTTGCGACTTAGATTCTAAATCTAATCTTAATGGGTCTCAAAGCCCAATTAACATCCAATGTCAATTTTAATTAAAGTCCAATGGGCTTTTAATTAATTCATAAGGCATGGACTTTGGCAACCAAAGCCCAATAAGGAATCACCATTTGCCATAAAATTAATTTTGGCCCATTAGGCCCAATTAAATTTTTAAAGGCCCAATAATCATATTTGAACTTTATAGAAATGATTTTAGGCCCAATTGGATCCAACCAATTATCCTAAACCAAACTTGGCCCAACCAAGCCCATTAAGCCCAAATACAACATTTTTAGCCCAATTCCAAATTAAGCCTAATTAATTAAATCACAATATTCCAAATATCACAATTATTTAATTAAAATGTATTAGCCATAATTAATTAGTTAAATTAATATTTCCAAAACATCAATTACACTAATTAATCATGCTTTAATTAATCAACTTATGTCCAACACAAATTGAAGCAAAATCAATCCCAACATGCTTACAAGGCTCACGGCAATTTAGGGATTTTTATATCTGATTTTGATTTCAATCCAATTAAATCACAAATCAATATATCCAAACATTTTAAACACATCCAATAGCTTAAAATCAAAAATCACCATGAGCTACAAGAGTCCCTCACATTCGACCAAGCCTCTCAATTTGGGGAAAACTAATCCAATTAATTTTTCATAAAATTGATCATGTATAACTCTTAGTTATCATTATCTAAGCATACTCAAACAAACAATTTGATCAAATCATGCTCAAATCAAAAATACCCAAATTCAAGATTAAGAACCCTAAAATATTTCATGTTTAATTTAGGCTCTGATACCATTGTTGGGTTCTCTAAGAACAATAACCAAGATCATTAAGTATAAAATGATGTGTGAATACCCAAAGTAAAGTAGCGGAAAATACTTACAATGCTCGGTTAAGTGGATGTGTAGACAACAAAATTTTTGCCTCCATTGAAGTTGCTTCATGCTCCTCTCTTTGATGTATGTTGAGCTTCCAAGCTTGATTTTGAATTCCAAACTCATGGAAATGTTTCCCTATCACCTTTGTATGATTCTTTAAGTGCTAGCTTAGGATGAATTTTGCAACAAAACTCTTCCTTATCTTCTTGTTGTTCTCGGCAAAGTGTGAAGAAGAATGAGAGGGAGAGGCTCACGGTGAAGAGAAAAGAAAAAGAGTGAAGTGTTGACTTGTAATTTTTATTTCCCAAAAACAAAAGACATATACCAAAATCAAAGTTTGGTAAAAGTCAATCACAAATCAAGCTAGTGTGTTAAACAAGTCATCAACAACCCAACCACTTCCATCAACCAAAAGGTGATGAGATAGACTAGGTGATGTGACTTGTGTGGGCCCCACTTGATTCAAAATTCGAGTGGGCCCGCAAACATGTTCCGGGCTCGGGTTCGATAATTTCGAATTAACGAAATTTTCGTTGCGTCTTAATTAAATAATTATGCTTAGCAAAATTACTATTCAAGTCGCTCGCGAATTAATTCTAAATTAACTCATTCGCCTGAATTAAAATCCAATTTTAATTCCGTTATGAAATCTAATTTCATTTAATATATCGAATATATTATTTTATCGATTAATTCCAAATTAATCTTTCTCTCTCTTCTATTTGAATTTTATCCCAGATAAATTCTCGTCGTAATTAATCCCATACTAATTTTCTCTCTCTCATAATTAATTCCAGATTAATTCTGTACGAGTCATACGTCATCGGTGAATCTTCGGGAAGCGACCCATGAGATACCTGTATATGTTGGCAGTAAATCTGGTCATCAGAGTATCCGAATACGTGCGTACCTGGTACCACATTCCTACCGATTTACAAGACATGGTTGGCTTCTAGCAAAGCACCGTGCCTACCCAATTCTCCAGAAATATTCTTTTAAGGAATATGTAATATGTGTCAGGCGTAGTATACGTAGTATTGCGTATTACGATCCAGTATCAGATGTCACATGCTAAACCTGGGGCTGGAATTATGTCTGCCCCGTACGAAGCACATATTGAATCTCTGGTAACTAGTCTCTATAATCGGATAAACATGACCTAGTCATATTATCCCGATGACTGCAATACTTAAGAGTACTAGTTCTGTATCCTACGTGATCATCATCATATATGAACTGAAGTGATACTTCCATCTTGACATCACACCCAATACACTACGATTCTCAATATACCCAGAAGAGGCGTACACAGAACCTGTTAAAGCCCTGGACGACCAAAACCAAAGTATACTGATTGTCGCAAGTATTAGCGATGCAAGTCTCAGGTTAAGACCAAATACACCTACCCTGATTCGGATTCCCATAGGCACATAGTCATACTACCAATGGGATTCCGAGGGGTCTATCCAGAGCGAAGTTGTTTCCGTACCATCGGTAAACAGAACCTCCTATTACACTTGCATGAGTATCCAATACCCAAATATATGAGAACTATACGGTTATGCTTCCATAACACGCACAAGTGTAATACTAGTCTATTCTGCATTATCGATGTCCAATCTCGATAATACTACGACTACGGATATTTAATGATTAAACCTTAATGGATTAATATTATCTCATTTCTTATTAATCTGGTACTAATCATATGAACTTTTATCAGTTATATATCCCGGTAATCCAATTACAAATGATAAAAAGCAATTTCCTTTGTCACATAGTTAATTTGTACAACAACACCATGTTCTGTACAAATAGTGATGCTATGGGTCATAATTGTCCAACAAGTTGATGTCCAACATCGCTTCTCTATAGGTATAAGGATCATTCTCTTCAATCAAGAGAACATCAAGACTTTTTCTTGTATCAAATACATGCGTTCAGGAGGTCTTGATAACCTTTCGGACCTACGGAGTGTGTGTAAATAAGTTTCTTCATCTACTTGAATCTCAGGTTCTTCCAGTGGTTCGTTGGTCTCTGGTTTTACTTCATCAAGTTCAATCCATCTATGATTACCTCCTTCTGACAAAAATTCTACTTCTAAAAATTTTACGATGCAAGCTACGAATATATTTCGATGCTCGGTATCATAGAACATATATCCTTTCGTATTTGAAGGATATCTAATAAACCTAAACTTTTACCCACGAGGCAAAAGCTTATTCTGTTGTGCCATCTTGACATATGCAGGACATCCCCAAATCCTAACATAATTAAGATTTGGTTTCCTGCCAGTCCATATCTCATACGGAGTTGTAGGAACAGCCTTAGAAGGAATCGTATTCAAAAGATGAGCGACAGTTAAAAGAGCATAACCTCATAAATAATAGGACAAATCTGTAAAACTCAACATAGATGGAACTATATCCAATAAAGTCTAATTTCTTCTTTCAGATACTCGATTATGTTGTGGAGTACCCAGAAGAGTATATTAAGCGAGAATCTCATTCTCCTTCAAATAATCAATGAATTCACCACTCATATATTCACCGCATCGATCTGATCGAAGACATTTAATATATTTACCAGTTTATTTTTTTACTTCGTTACAGAATTCTTTGAACTTTTCAAAGGTTTTCGATTTATGTCTCATCAAATAAATATAACCATATCGTGACATATCATCGGTAAAAGTAAAAAAGTATGAAAACCAATGTGATCAGTCTGACTCATGGGACCACATACATCAGAATGTATGAGTTCCAATAAGTCAGTGGCATGGTGTCCTACACCTGAAAATGAGGCTTTGGTCATTTTACCCTGAATGCAAGATTCACAGGTTCGATAAGGTTCAATGATGAGATCCTGAATCAAACCACTCCTAACCAACTGGTTAAGCGTCTCACGCTTATATGACCTAACCTCATATGCCAGAGTTCAGTATTATTTAATTCAGATAATTTATGTTTATTAATCCCAATATTTAAAATTTCTCAAGAAGTTTGCAGTATGTAATGACCATGCAAGGATCTGAATATTATTTCTATCATATAAATATAAGGAACATTTCTTAATATTTACATGATAACCTTCTGTATTTAATATAAAAGTGATATAATATTCGCTACACATCCCGGAACAACATAGCATGCATGTAACAAAAGACTTTCACTAGATAAGGGGATCTCGCATACTCCCACAACAACCGCATCCAAAGAGTCACCACTCCCAAAACACAACTGCATCTCTCTGGGCTTTAGCTTTCTACTTTCCTCTCTACCTGCAATGAATTAAAAATGTGAACAGGACAAGTAGAATCTAAAATCCAACTAGATGTAATAGCTTCACAAGCTAAAGAGATATGAATACATGAAAAATAAATGTATCTGAAGTAGATGCTCTCTCTTTTCTGATCTGGACCAGGAAGTCAGGACAGTTCCTCTTCCAATGGCTGATCTTGCTGCAATGATGGCATTTGTCGTCGCCAGCTCTCTTGCGTTTAGTTATCTTACCTTATGTTGGAACATTTTATTAGGGTTGGTGCTCAGAGTGCCAATCCGGATCGTATTTATGTCTGATTCATGAATACGAGTAATTCCATTTTCCATAATATTACTTATTTAATGGTAGCACCTCTTGTCTTTTATACACATATTCAATCTAATTTCGATTAGATATCTAATTTCGATTAGGTTGAAACCAAATTTGGTTTAGTGATACGTGTATATTAGATAAAGACCCTAGGATTTATAATATAGTGCGTAGTTACAACGTAGTTTGTAATTGACATTAGGAAGCGCACTATAAGATGTATATCCTTAAATAATGTTCCTGGTCAAGATTTACTAACACAGGTCAAATCTGCTGAGACCAGTACATGTCGTATATCGTGACATGGTCCGATGGTTTAACCCAATGAACCATGAGTCTCGGGAGACTCGTATAGACATGTAGGTGTTTATTTGATAAACACTGAATGACTCACTGAAGATTTCCTAATAAATGGTACACCAACGTCAATAGGAATCTTCTCGAGTTGAGCGAGCATAGTGGTCCTTCGATTTGAGATACCACTGTGGATATATGAGTTATCCTCCACACTTTGATAGCAGTCATGTCACCGATCTATTTAGATCATACCTCTGCATGTTCGTTGGGTGTGGACTAATGCTCAAGATATCCTGTGCGAATAAAGATAGAATCTGTTAGTCCTGTGTATAGGGCATAGGCATCCTACACGTGTTTGAGATCTAGTAAATCCATGGCCGTGGTATAACTTCGGAAATTAGTTCCGAGTGTTATTTAGAGATCCTAAATTGAAAGTCGACTATATTATACCAAAAGGATTTGATGTTTTTATCTATATCCCAGGTATAATATGGATAGCCTGTGACGGAGGGATTATGCGTATGTAATGACCTCGACTTGCATAGTTTAGCGAGATTATCTGTGGTCATCATAATTCATGAGTGGGTGAATTATGGACATGAAATTGGATTTCATGATGGATAAACCTAAACTTAGAGAGTCCCACAATATGAAGTGTACTCGTTGAGCACTTGGACAATATTTTATGAATAATACATAATATTCATAACACTTCATCAAGTTAAGTGAGTTAATTTGAATCGTTTAAATGGTTAAATGATAACACATGCATTAACAGATTTTGGTCATTTAATAATTATTGTGTATTTGTATTTGATACATAATTTGATTAGATACACATTAATTAATTGTCAAATGAGATTTTGACAAATGCCATTAATATATGTATTTGTTATTTAATGTAAATAAAATACATAAATAATAATAATTATATTAATTATTTATTCAAATATTTAAATGTTAAATATTTGAATAACTAATTGATAAACTTTTTCATAATTGTTATGAAAAATGTTTAATTATTATTGGTGATACATGACATGATATTATTAAGCTTAAGTGTGCAAATTTGATTTGTCAACTTGGAGCTTATCTTATCTTATTTTTAATTTAATGAAATTAAAAAGAAAAAATGACTAAAATAACCTTCCAAGGTCGGTTTTCATGTTTTAAAAGAAAAAAATTTTCATTTGCTTCCAATGCAAGCCTAAAGCTGAAAACTTCATCCCCCTAAAGCTCGCAAATTTCTTTGATGATTCAAGGAAGAAAGTAAAGAGAATTCAAGAAAAGCTTAAGGATAATTGGAGATTATAGGTAATCTTTATCATTATTGAGTTTAGAAATTTGTTTCTTGTTCTTGAATTGTTAGAATGGTTCTAGGGTTTACTTTCTTCTTATAAATTTGGGGCTTTTGGATTTGGAGGATGAATTGGAAGGATTTGAGCATGTGTGAAGTAATATTGGATGATATTATTATAATATTGATTCAATTTAATCATTTGATGATATGTTGTCATTCTAGAGTGTTATGACCACTCTTGTAATGCCTATAATTATTCTTGGATGGTTCATGTGTGGTGACTTTAATTGGTGTTTTGATTAATATGATTACCATTAAAAAGTTGGATTAAAGCATGAAAAATTGGTTTTTTTTTTTTTGCAAAATCAGATCTGGAAAAGCTGGGTTGGTTGTGATGAAAATGATGTCTTTTTAATGTATTGGATGTGTTTTGGGTGTTGGAACAATTGCCGAAAATTATTTCGGAGTTGAAATAAGCGAAAACGGTGAAAAACGGTGTCACCTGGTGACTTTTGAGCCAACCGGGTGACACATGCCCAAAGAGTGAATTTTTCACTGTTCAGGCAGCCCATGAACTTTCCTAACACTATTGGGGCTGACCTGGATAGTCTCGTATGTGTTGGGTAGTCGGTTCGGTCAAAAACATGTTTTACGTCATTTTACGGAAAAACATTTTCATAAAAGTTTCGCGATATTTCATATATATTTATGTCGCTATTTGATATCAAATAAATGCGTTTAGGTGAAATATGAATAAATTATTCATATTATATATTGAATAATTTATTCGGTAATTTAAAAATTTTTTAAAATTATGATTTTACCCGAATCGCGATTCCGTCGCGCCCTTCGCCCAAAACCCCAACAAAAATAGTATCAGAGCCAGGTTTGATGCTTCATCCATTACAGTAGTCATGCTTGATATTTGATATGTAATCCAATTTTAATATTTGTACATGCATGTAATCTATATGTTTCTTGACTTTTTGGTTCTACACTAACGGAAACTTAACAGAAAATTAATGGTTAAATTGAGTTATGTAATCTAAGGTAGAATTGAGTTGTTTAGAAAATGATTTAGATTAAAATTCTGCATTTGATGTGGAACAATACTTCCTTGAGGAATATCCCCGCTTAAAATAAGGCTTTAAAGTAACGTGTATTGGATGCATGTTTCTTGGTCCATTTTGTCAATACGGTTTATGGGTAACTTTCTATGGCTGCATCCGAGATCGTGCCAAAGCAGTTAGGGTGTAGTTGATAGAATTTTATCCATGTCTCTTGTATATTGATACTAGACAAATTCAAGTGAAAGTGGAAATCCTGAAAGTGCCAATGATGTTAGGACTACATCGGTAGCTTGAGTTTATCATTGGCAAGTGAAGCCTTGATACGCCTCCTTGTGAAAGTGCCAAAGCTGTCATAATGAGAAACGGTCAGGACCAAAATCAGAAGTCACTGATGAGTGATTGACAATGAGTTGTCTACCTAATGAATATATGTAGGCGAGATCGAGCCAAAACTGTAAGTCGAAATATATTCATGGGATCCTACTCTCATTATGGAATTCGATTTAATTTTTGAATTCCCATTCTCCGTTGGGGATTACGGTATTATGTAAAGTAGTGGGAGACACTGCTGGGTTAAAAATCCATAACTAAAGCAGTGTGTAATTTTATTGAATTTGCTGCTTTTGTTTTCTTTTATTCTATATTGTTTATAGAATTATACTTCTAATCCACTGCATGGCATATTACTTGATTATGTTTTCTGACTTTACTTATGGTTGTGTATTTCTAGAATAGGTTCTAGAATGACAGTAGACTTAGATATTGTTAGATTAGTTTAAACCATCGGAAACTGTTGTTCCATTTTTCTTGAAAATCAAGATGGTTAGTGACTTAGTTACTATGTCACGATTAGTAATCTAAATAGATATCTGTTTTGGATATAGTTATCTAGTAAGAATAGTTTCTTATGCAGTAAGAATTTACTTGAATTAGTTCATGTCTCGAGATTCTTGACTGGCATTAGGAAAATCCCATTAGTATTTGTTTATCTTATAATGACGTTTCTTGCCTTTAGTGACTTTTAGAAGTCAAGTGTCTGACACAGTTTGCTAATCAATCATTTGCAATTGTTGTGAATAATTGAACGCAAATTATAAAGCTTAAGAAAAGAGATGTGTATAGTTGTATATAAAGAATATCGATTCTCACAATACGACAACTGTAGGTATTGGATACTAGATCTCTCGTCTAGTTATTTAAAATAATGTTTAATAACTGTTTTGATATTTGATATCAGAACTTGTGAATATTTGATAGTTACTTGTTCTATATAGACAGTTGTTACATATTTTAAAATGTCTAGTAGTGTCATTAATGAAAAGATAAACATTAAGAAAATGTTCGGTTAACTAAATAACTTAGAACAGTGCTTTATGAGATTTTATCACATAAGCATAAGATGCTTATTTCGTATGGTAAAGGATGGTCTGATACAAGATCACACCACATATCCTTATCCATTTAATGAATAATGTATTCAGGATGTGATTAAATCTCATTTAACCAATTATTGTCATTGGACCACAAGATTTATTAAACTAATACAATGGATGTATGTAGTTTAATGAATTAGAAATTGCCTTAGATAGTTTTCTTTACTCCGTAACTTAGTTAATGAATTGTCATGACTTAGTTGCGTGTTTATAAAAGAATATATATTGAACATCTTGAATGGTTCGAGAACTTTCAATATGTTTCTGATGAGACGAAGATAGAATATTTTAAATGGTTCAAAGATATTCTATTTGAAGTGTTGAAAACTATATCTTTGAAATTCATCGTGAATCTTTGGATTGTTCAAAGATGTTTGATATAATCAAACATATGAATTTAAGGCAATTAGTTCTAAAGTTATTTAATGAATGTGATTCTTACTTAATATTAAACTTCCACGATTCCATCTTGATGGAATTGGTCAGTGGGAGTAATTGAATCTTATATGATTTGATTCGATGATATTGAGTGTTACCGAATTAGTTTTCAATACTCTTAGGGTTATGCTCTAGTAACACTAATTCATCTCTTTAATTAAGGTTTCATTTGTTCATACAGTTACACATATGATATGTATAGTAAAAAAGTTTGAGATTTGAAACTTTCTTTTATATAATTGAAAGTCCCTACGCCTCGGAGGTACAAGTAAGGTTTATCATTTATTTTATTTAATATAATATTGTATTCTATTTGATGGAATATCTTTTTCAACGATCCCTGAACAATAAAATTATTTTATTACTTGGTGTGTTAACATCAGATGTTGACAATTGTAGAAAAGACTTGACTTATTGAAGTCAAATGTGAGAATGATAAACTATAAGTGGAACTACATGATTAATAAGATGAAAAGACCCTTAGACACATTCCGTATAAGTTCAATAGGATGTCAGAATCATTTATAAAGTATTTGATACTTAATGGTTCTATTGTTTTCTTATTGAAGAAAATTGTCTTATAACTTATAGTGGGAATGATATTTGATATCGATTTCAGAAGTTAGCATTGAATCATAGATTTAAGATTGTTCATAGCTTACTACGATCAAGTTTTGAACTTAATTAGGCTTTCGTTGTGAATAGTTCATAAAATGTGCAAATTGTTTGCACAACAAAAGCAATGTGAGCTTATTAAAGGTTTGACCTTTATAGTATGACAATGAGAAAGGTTATGCTCAGTAGTCTATTATAGAATCTGAGAAAACTTGTCTCTAGTCGCACTAATTGAACAATTAAAAATCTGTTGGTTAATGTTGATATTAAACTATGTATTTTGGCTAAAGAATGCAAAATGGCGTTCTTGAGTGATTTCTTCAAATAAGAGATCCGTCGTGATTTCTTTGTTTGAATAATTCATTCTAGAATGGCCCTAGAGTTTGTATTCTGCTAAGATCACAGTTTGATATACTAGCTTATAGAGCCTATTGTAGACTCAAATAAGCTTTCCGGAAATCTGTGTTCTCGAATTTTGATACAGTCAGATTGTCTGATTTTATCAAAGCATAGAGAATAATATTTGTTAGTAGGGTCAGTGGGAGAGTAAAAATTTCTTTCTGGTATTGTATATCCTAACGACATTATCATTATTAATGTAATAGTGAGATGTTTGTAAGGTAAAAGATTTACTTAAGTCTTCTTTTCTCCGTGAAAATAGTGGGAGTAGTCTCTGTTATATTTGATATAAAGTTTCATATATGATATAAAACTAAGAGACTTATGAGATACTCTCATTAGTCGCATATTA
This sequence comes from Zanthoxylum bungeanum, assembly GCA_019454045.1. NCBI lineage: Eukaryota > Viridiplantae > Streptophyta > Magnoliopsida > Sapindales > Rutaceae > Zanthoxylum > Zanthoxylum bungeanum. The sequence continues at coordinate 119,743 of SKCR01026403.1, read as the reverse complement.
GATATGATCTAATAAATGACACAATAAGACTATCTGTATGACACTTAGTATAACTGTTTGACAGTTAACATGTTTATTATATATATATATATATATATAGTATTCATCTTTCGTAAAGGATAATTCCTTTGTCGAAATAGAGATTGATTAGAATGTCTAGTCAATCTTATGCATCATAGGATGATGGCGTAATGAATATTATATTATGTGCGATTAAAGATATTAATTTAATCGTAATTGTTACGAGTTATTTTGATATGTTGCTGACCATATGATGGATCTTGAAACATGTTCTTTGTTATCTTAGAGATATTAAGAATGAGTTTCTTATTCATAGAGAATTTAGTCTGCAACCATAAGGTCAGATTAGTTTTGATCCTAATTATGACGTTAGATGGTCTACGTCATATAAAGTCAGAAAAGATGCAGTGGGAGTGTCATCGTTGATTCTACTAAACTATTGGAATCAGTTGCAACTCATGAAATATTGACTTATGAAGTTGCATAGTGACCCTATAGATTAGAAGTTTGCATATTAGTGTAGTATTTGTCGTTGTCTCATAGTATTTGGATTTGATCTCTAAATACATAGACAACTTAGTAGCTATAGCACAATACTGATATAGCATCTGAGTCATATTGATATGGAATTTGGATTCTACAAAATATGAATGATGCTGGCTAAGGAAAACGATTGCGTTTGTTGGACGGACTCAATTTGTTAAAGTGGGCTTACTTGTTGTTGCCTACCTCTTGAGTGCTAGATGAGCTCTTGAGGGCCATGAGTATGTGATATACATTAAGATGTGTATATGATACCGTGCATTGGCACTAGAGCAAGTGGGAGAAATTGTTAGGGTTGGTGCTCGGAGTGCCAATCCGGATCGTATTTATGTCCGATTCATGAATGCACGCAATTCTATTTTCCATAATATTACTTATTTAATGGTAACACCTCTTGTCTTTTATACACATATTCAATCTAAGTTCGATTAGATATCTAATTATGATTAGATTGAAACTAAATTTGGTTTAGTGATACGTGTACATTAGACAAAGACCATAGGATTTACAATGTAGTGTGCAGTTACAACGTAGTTTGTAATTGATTTTGGGAAGCGCACTATAAGATGTATATCCTTAAATAAAGTTTCTGGTCAAGATTTATTAACACGGGTTGATTAGAAAAATCCGCTGAGACCAGTACATGTCGTATATCGTGACATGGTCCGATGATTTACCCCAATGAACCATGAGTCTCGGGAGACTCGTATAGACATGTAGGTATTTATTTGATGAACACTGAATGACTCACTGAAGATTTCCTAATAGATGGTACACCAACGTCAATAGGAATCTTCTCGAGTTGAGCGAGCATAGTGGTCATTCGACTTGAGATACCGCTATGGATATATGAGTTCTCCTCCACACTTTGATGGCAGTCACGTCACCGATCTATTTAGATCATACCTCTGCCTGTTCGTTGGGTATGGACTGATGCTCATGATATCCTGTGCGTATCAAGATAGAATTCGTCAGTCCTGTATACAGAGCATAGGCATCCTACACGTGTTTGCGATCTAGTAAACCCATGGCTGTGGTATAACTTCGGAAATCAGTTCCGAGTGTTATTTAGAGATCATAAATTGAAAGTCGACTATATTATATAAAAAGAATTTGATTTTTTTTTATCTATATCACAGGTATAATATGGATAGCCTGTGACGGAGGTATTATACGTATGCAAAGACCTCGACTTGCATAGTTTAGCGAGATTATATGTGGTCGTCATAATTCACTAAGCATGAATTATGGACACGAAATTGGATTTCGTGACGGATTTTGGACATGAAATTGGATTTCATGACGGATAAACCTAAACTTAGAGAGTCCCACAATATGAAGTGTACTCGATGAGCACTTGGGCAACACGTTATGAATAATACAGATTATTCATAAAACTTCATCGGGTTAAGTGAGTTAATTCGAATCGTTTAAACGGTTAAAAGATAACACATGCATTAGCGGATTTTGGTCATTTAATAATTATTTTGTATTTGTATTTGATAAATAATTTAATTAGATTCACATTAATTAATTATCAAATGAGATTTTGACACATGCCATTAATATATGTATTTGTTATTTAATGTAAATAAAATACATATATAATAATAATTATATTAATTAATTATTCAAATATTTAAATGTTAAATATTATTAATAATTAATTGATAAACTTTTTCATAATTATTATGAAAAATGTTTAATTATTATTGGTGACACATGACATGATTTTATTAAGCTTAAGTGTGCAAATTTGATTTGTCAACTTGAAGCTTATCTTATCTTATTTTTAATTTAATGAAATTAAAAAGCAAAAATGACTAAAATAACCCTCTAAGGTCAGTTTTCATGTTTTAAAAGAAAAAAATTTTCATTTGCTTCCAATGGAAGCCTAAAGCCGTAAACTTCATCCCTCTAAAGCTTTCAAATTTATTTGATGATTCAAAGAAGAAAGTAAATAGAATTCAAGAAAAGCTGAAGGATAATTGGAGATTAGAGGTAATCTTTATCATTCTTGAGTTTAGAAATTTTTTTCTTGTTATTGAAATATTAGAATGGTTTTAGGGTTTACTTTATTCTTATAAATTTGAGGCTTTTGGATTTGGAGGATGAATTGGAAAGATTTGAGCATGTGTGAAGTAATATTGGATGATATTATTGTAATATTGATTCAATTTAATCATTTTATGATATGTTGACATTCTAGAGTGTTATGACCACTCTTTTAATGCCTAGAATTTATCTTGGGTGGTTCATGTGTGGTTACTTTAATTGGTGTTTTGATTAATATGATTAATGTTGAAAAGTTGGATTAAAGATTGAAAAAATTGGCTATTTTTATTGCAAAATCAGATCTGAAAAAATTGGGTTGGTTATGATGAATATTATGTCTTTTGAATGTATTGGATGTATTTTGGGTGTTGGAACAATTGCCGGAAATTATTTCGGAGTTGAAATAAGCAAAAACGGTGAAAAATGGCGTTACCGGGTGACTTTTGAGCCAACCCGGTCACAACTGTCAAAACAATTAATTTGTCACTGTTCGGGCAGTCCATGAACTATCCTAACATTATTGGGACTGACCTGGGCAGCCCCGTATGTGTTGGGTAGTCGGTTCGGTCAAAAACATGTTTTACGTCATTTTGCAGAAAAATATTTTCGTAAAAGTTTCGCGACGTTTCATATATATTAATGTCGCTATTTGATATCGAATAAATGTGTTTATGTGAAATATGAATAAATTATTCATATTAGATATTGAATAATTTATTCAGTAATTTAAAAAAATTTTAAAATTATGATTTTGCCCGAATTGCGCTTCCGCCGCGCCCTTCGCCCAAAACCCCAACACATTTGAACCCTTATTTTTCTTTTCTTTCTTCTTCTTCCCTTTTTGCATAGATTATGAAGAAGCAGAAAGAGAAGTGGGTTTCGAAGGTCGAGTCGAAACTCCCCTCCTCAAATCATCATCCGCAGTTTATAGCATCCTATGCAGCTCTTGATAAGAACAGCTAATCCCATTCATATTGAAGTACATCAGAAATTGGCGATACGACATCGGGAGCGAACCAAGAATAACACTTCGTCCCAAAGTTTCATTTAGATGGAAGTTAAAATGCCCCAATTGTTCGATCAGATCGATCAAGTGAAGCACGTGTGGACTTACAGTCTGTCCCTCTTTGAGTCTTGAATATAAGAATTCCATCAAAACTTTATGAACCGAGACTTGTTCTTGATTTACAAAAGACTCACGAAATCACATCATCAGACTATATGCGTCAGGCATACCAAAATATTGCCTTTTAAGTTGGTGCCAGTGAGCTGAGAATGTATGATTTAACCATTAAATCATCATCTTTCCATCTCTGGAAAGTCTCACATTCCTCCGTGTTGCATCCTCTGATATAGCAAGAGGCAACATACCTTCTAACACATATTCTAGTTTCTCAGAATCGAAGACAATCCTCAGATCCAAGTCTCAATCTGCAAAGTTCTCGACACCTTTAAGCTTGTTCATATTAAGTATACGAGCAAACGAGTTAATCGTAGATGCCACCACCGCAAATCTATCGTATAGATAGTGAAAAACGATTAGCAGACAAATCATTTTCATATAATATAAAATAATAAAGCATTAAATAGATCATGGATTTTTAATCTAAAGAATGCCCCTCCCACTATTGCATGCAATACTGTAATCCCCAAACAGAATGCAAATAAATAATTAATCAAATTAAATACAATACTGAAAGGTGGATCCTATGAATATATTCCAGCTCACAGCTTTGGCAAGTTCTCGTCTATATATATTCATTAGGTAGACAACTCATTGTCAATCACTCACTAGTGACTCCTAGGTTCCGGTCCTAGTCATTTCTCATTGTGACAACTTTGGCACGTTCACAATGAGGCGTACCAAGGTTAAACTTGTCAATGATAAATTCAAGATACTTACGTAGTCCTGACAACTTTGGCACGTTTAGGATTTCCGCTTTCGCTTGAATTTACCTAATATCAAATATTTATCCGATAAAAATAAATCAATATCGGCTATACCCTCACAGCTTTGGCACGTTCTCCAATATAGTCATAGAAGATTTATTTAAAAACCGTATTGACAAGACAGACTAAGAAACACACATCAAATTGATAAGCGAAAAATATATCAATATTTACCTCCCCTTTTACTTAATATTTTGTATAGTTTCTTGGGTATTATGAATATTTTTATGTGTTTTGTGTTATTTTGCAGATAAATAAAGTTTCGAAACTCACTGGAATTGAATCGGGGCTAAAACGGCGAAATTTAGATCAAAAACGGCAATATGGGAAATTTTATATTCACACGTTGCGTCGCGATGCGCAATCAATAATTTAGCTGCCGACACGCATTATCCCATGCGTCATTTTGACGTTAGCATTTCACCCCGTGTCGTGACGCCAACACTCAATGCGTCGCGACGCCGAGACAATTATTAAGCTGCCAACACTTGTACAGTACTGTAGCACCCGTCGCGACGCGTGGCGATTTTGGAGCCTATAAATTGAGACTGAATTCAAAAGGAAAATTCATAATGTCTTCTGGGGAATTTTTTAGAATACTAAGAATAGAGTATATTGTTTGTTTATTTTCAGATTTCTTGTATTTAATTTTTATTTTAGCAATAAAATTGTGTGTGTTTTACTTAAAGCATGAGTAGGTAACTTCTTTCTGCTGGGTGAAAATGTGAAGCTTTTATTATGATATTTTAGACTAATATCCCTTATTTTTATAATATATAAATTATCTTAAAACCTGACTTAATGGGATACCACCTTTATGGTAGGTTGGACTTAATTAAATTAATTTTGACCTGACTTAATTGGATACCGCCTTTATGGTCGGTTGGAATTAATTAAAATCTGACTTAATCAGAATACCGCCTATATGGTCGGTTGGTAATATAACGCAAATTTATATATTATAATAAGAGAGATTTCTAAATTAGAAGTAATAAAAGTGGATCTTCAAACCCCAATATTTTATTTTATTATTTTATTTTACCTTTTTAATTTTCAAATTTGTTTTAAAATGTTTTATTTATTTAAGTCTTTAATAGTCCTGGATATGTGTCGTAACTAAATACAATATCTAGGGTTATGATGAATTCCAATATCACTAGTTTATAAGTTGATTATTTTGTGTCTTGGGTAATATATTGGTTTATTTATTTAGTCTTAATCTTAATGTTTTTTATTAACTGGACATTAATAAGATTGATATGGTAAACTTAAAATGAACTTGACAAATGAATTTTAGGTTTCAGCCTTAGACACAATAGCTCAAGATCTCACCTTTGGGTAGATTTTCTTCCAGGATAGACATATACCTGTCGGGCGTGGCTAGCTATAATTGGAACTTAATCTTAATGAATTTAGAGTTTTTTAGTTAACATAGAATTATAGTTAATTATGTTACTTTGGGTGTTTGCATCTGACCATCGACAGAGGCTTTTGCATATTTTTGTGTTTCAGGTTAATAAACTGATATATTACACAAACATAAGATAATAACTTCATCTTTAGAATAATATTGGAAGGATTCACAACCCTAGATAGTTTCATAATATTGATTACTTTTTTAGAATTTACTTTTACAATGTTTTAATTACTTGTCTTTAGTAAACATCACCTTCCAACCAACAATCAAATCAGTTAGATACTCGTAGAAATTTAACTTCATAAATTAATAGCATAGGTATTAAGTCCTCATGGGATCGATACATTTTATTCTACTTGAACGATATGTGCGCTTGCGTAACATATGTGTTTACCACCGATCAAGTTTTGGCGCCGTTGCCGGGGAGTTATTTATCTTTTACTATTAATTTTGGGGTTAGATATTTTACTTGTGTCAAATTTGTTTTTACTTATTATTTTTGTTTTCATGTGTTTCAGGTTCTCAGCCACTACATGAGAAGAAGCAGAATCTTTGAAATCCGTCTGCTTGACCCAGAAATTGAAACAACAGTCACACAGTTGAGAAGGGAAAGGCGAGAAGATCAAGAACCTGAACCTTTGGAAGTTGCACCACCAATTTCCATTCGAGATAGAATAATTCTGGTGGTTTACGGCTTCATATCATGCATTGTACTTCCACCATTACCAGCAAATATGTGTGACATCAAAACATGCACTTAGATGATACAACAATCAGTTCAGTTCGGGGGAAGTGCAACTGAATATCCTAATGCCTGCATCAATAACTTTCTTGAAGTTTATGGCACATTCAATTACAACCGAGCGGCAGAAGAAGTAATGCGTCTGTGAGTGTTCCCATATTCCTTAAAAGAATGAGCTAAGGCTTGGTTCCATTCACTTCCAGCAGGTACCATCACAACTTGGAACACTCGGACCACCAAATTCTTTGCAAAATACTCTCCCCCAGCCAGAACAGCAAAGCTGAGGAACGACATCACATCCTTTGTGCAACATGACTCAGAATCCTCTGCGAAGCATGGGAAAGATACAAGGAATTGTTCCGAAAATGCCCTCACCATGAGATTGCAAAGTGGCTTCAAGTCCAAACCTTCCACAATGGACTTTTTGGACTAATGAGAACCACGATAAATGCTGCCGCTGGAGGAGCATTAATGGTTAAATGAGAAGATCAGGCCTGGGATTTAATAGAAGAAATGGCCAACAACAATTCCTTGTGGCCAATAGAGAGGAGCATGATCCAACGAATAGAAGGAATCCATGAAGTATGAGCCAACACAACTATGAATGCCAAGTTGGATCAGATATACAAATATCTGGAAACTCCTAGATCCACAAGTTCACCATATGGAGGAGCACCAGAGGCAGAATCTTACAACCAACATGATGAGACTGTGAACTATGTCAGCAATTTCAATAGAGAGGGAAACAATCCATATTCCAACACCTACAACCCATGTTGGAGGAATCATCCCAATTTTGCATGGAACAACACTTCAGGGCAAAGGAACAATACACCACCTGGATTCCAACAGCAGAACAAAAGCTAGGAGTTTGAAAAAGAACCAGGAATAGCAGAAGTGCAGGCCCAGATGAAACAGCAAGGAGCCAAATATGATGCTATTTTTCAAAAACAAGCAGCATCATATGATGCTATGCTTCAAAACCAATCATCTTCTATATGGGTGTGCATTAATCTGTTTTAACCGATTAACCAAACCGTCCCGACCCATTTTTTTATTACGGTTCGGTTAATTCGGTTAAATCGGTTATTACGGTTAAAAATTTTAACTTTTTTGGTTATTCAGTTCGGTTACGGTTATGAGATTCGTATAACCAAACCGACCGATTAACCAAAATTAAACCATATATATATATATATTAGCGTGTGCGAATCCTTTAATTTTTTAGAGTTAAGATAGTCTGCATGTAAACTCTCAATTGATTGTAGTTATATTGATTTGATAATACTACCCTAAAATAAAATTGATAAAATTCAAATGACAAGCTGCATTAACAGCTTGGTTTTGACTCTTTTTAATTTCTCTTAAGAATTTAAGGGTAAAAATACATAAAATTTCAAATGTGTAGATTTTACATCGTGGTGGATTCGTAACCCTTAAAATTTCTAACATGGCAGGTTTGGAAGGAAATCTGAGGTTGTAACAATCATCGAGGGTTTAAAAAATATTCTCTCGCATGTAATTAAATATAGATATATTTAATCAAATGTTAGTTAGAATCGGTATTTTTAGAATCGGATATGTGATCGAATTAGTGATCCAAAAAATTTAATGCGTTAGTGGTTTGACTGGTTGAAACGTTCCGAAAAAAATCGGTAGAACCGACCTACATCATATATAATTTTACTAATTAAAAATTATAAAAAACTATTAAATTTTAATTTATTAGATTGGTTAATAACCGAATTAACCATAACCGACCGAAATATAATGGTTAATTGGTTAATGGTTATGTGTCATAAATTGGTTAAATCTGTCACACTTTTATTTAACCGAAAATTTTGGTTACGGTTAAAAAATCAAGGATTAACCGACCGAACCGACCGATGAACACCCCTAATCTTCTATAAAGGCACTGGAAAATCAATTGGGACAACTGGCTAATGCTCAGAGTTACAGACCGCAAGGTACCCTTCCTAGCAACACAAAACCAAATCTTAGGAATAGAGGGAAAGAGCAATGCCAAGACATCACTTTGAAAAGCGGCACTAAAATCAACAAAGATGTTGGAGTCAAGGCATCTACTGAGGAAATTCCAAAAGAAAGTAGCGAAGCAGATCCACAGATGGAGCAAAAAGAGGCAAAAGAAAATGATCGATAAATATTTACTCTGTTGGACAACTATGACACATAGTGTCACTATTTGTACAAATCACGGTGTTGTTGTACAAATTAACTATGTGACAAAGGAGATTGCTCTCTTATCATTTGTGATAAGATCACCTAGATGTATAAATGATAGGAGGTCCCTATGATTTGTTCCTAGATTGAGAATGATATGAGACAGTATCAGTCCACGAAGGATAAATCATTAAATATCCATAGTCAGAGTATTATCGAGATTGGACATCGATAAATAGTAAAAGACTAGTATTACATTTGTGCGCGTTGTGAGGGCATAACAGCATAGTTCTCATATATTTGGGTATAGGATACTCATGCAAGTGTAATAAGAGATTGTGTTTTACCGATGGTACGGGAAACAGCTTCGCTCTGGATAGACCCCCTCGGAATTCCATTGGTAGTATGACTATGTGTCTATGGAAGTCCGAAATCAGGGTAGGTGTATTTGGTCTTAACCTGAGACTTGCACCACTAATACTTGCGACAATCAATATACTTTGGTTTTGGTTGTCCAAGGCTTTAACCGGTTTCTGTGTACGCCTCTTCTGGGTATATCGAGAATCGTAGTGTGTTGGGTGCGATGTCAAGACGGAAGTATCACTTCAGTCATATGGAGATGATGGTCACGTAGGATACGGTAGTAGTACTCTAAAGTACTGCAGTCATCGGGATAAAATGACAAGGTCATGTTTATCCGATTATAGAGACTAGTTACCAGACATCCGACATGTGCTTCGTACGGGGCAGACACAATTCCAGCACCAGGCCTAGCACGTGATCATCCGACACTGGATCGATATATGCAATACTACGTATACTATGCCTTATATAGATCCTTTATTCCTTTAAGGATATTTCTGGAGAATTGGGTAGGCATGGCGCTTTGCTAGAAGCCAACCTTGTCTTGTAAATCGATAAAACGTAGTACTAGGTACTTACGTGTTCGGATAGTCTGACGACCGAATTTACTGCCAACATATCCGGGGATCTCATGGGTCACTTCCCGAAGATTCACCGATGACGTATGACTCGCACTCTTTATTAATCTGGGATTAATTAGAAGAGAGATAAAATTAATCTGGGATTAATTGCGGAGATATTTTATCTGGGATAAAATATCATTTAAAAGAGAGAAAATGATTAATTTGGAATTAATCGATGAATTAATATATTCGATATATTATACGAAATTGGATTTCGACGCGGAATTAAAATTAGATTTTAATATGGGCGAACGAATTAATTTAGAATTAATTCGTTAGCGATGTGAATAGTGACTTCTCTAGGCGTAATCATTTAATTACGTCGCAACGGAAAATTTGTTAATTTGGAATTAGCGAACCCGAGCCCGGGATTGTTTGCAAGCGCATTCGCATTTCGAATTTGAGTGCGGCACGCAAGTCAAATCAAGCGTCAAATCGCTAGTCGCATCAAGCATCAAATCATTAGTCACTTTGAGTGATTTGACAACTCGTCACTTGATTGATTGAGTGATGTGACTTGATGTGAGTTGATGGAAACCTTTTGAAAGCTTGAGTGACATTTATTGTTATTTTAATCATTTGTATATGTTTTATTTTTGATTTTTGGAAATCAAAAGGAAGTTTATTAGATACACTTAACATATTACAAAACATATCCATCTCCCTCTCTCCTTGGCTCACGAATTTGGAGCCATTTCTTCATCTCTCTCTCTCAGCCTTAGAGGCATTTTTGTTCACTGGTTTCTGTCAAAAACTGAGAAGATGGGAAGCAAAAGTGGGATTTTTTTGGAAAAAATCATGAGAGCTAGCACTCCGAGAGACATGCGAAGGTGATAGGGAAGTCCACCCATGAGCTTGGAATCAAATCACGAAGCTTGGAGCTTGGAGGTTGATCCACAAAGCCGAAAATGGAGAGCCTAGTTGCAGCTCACTGCCGTGACTTCTCAAGGGCAGAAAACAAATTTTTTTTCGTCCTAGCGTCACACAACCGATCGATATGAGTATTCCGCAACACCCTCGTTGTATTCACACTTGTTTCATTCTTGTTTAATGATCTTGGGAGGCTTAGAAAACTCTAACAATGGTATCAGAGCAAGGTTGAGCATGAAAATGATTAGGGCTTAAAATTTTGTAAAATATTTTGAGCATGATTTAATGAAATTGGATGAATGAATATGCTTAAATGATTTTTAATTGAAGATTGATTGGATCAATTTCAAGAAAAATTATTTGGAACAAATTTGCCCTAAATTTTGGTGTTGGCCGAATGTCACTATGCCCCAAATTCTTGGTGATTTTTGTTTTTTGATTCATTGGATGAGTTGGAAACGATTGAGGATGTTGATTTAATGTCGATTGTGGAATTAATTGGATTGAAACCGAATCGGACACAAAATCCCTCCATTGCCGAGACTATAGCATGTATATTTGGGTTTGATTTTTGTTAAATTGTGTTGGACATGATTTAATGATGATAAGCATGATTAATTAGGCTAATTTGATGTTTTGGAAATATTGATTTGGGTGATTAATAATGCTATGCACTTTGTTTAATTAAATTATGAAATTGGATTTTTATGGTTAAATTAAATTGGGCTTAAAATTGGATTTGGGATTATAATGTTGTTATTGGGCTTATTGGGCTTGGTTGTACTAAGTTGGGTTTAGGCCAAAATTGGTTGGATCCAATTGGGCCCAAAACTGCTTCCATAAAGCCCAAATGCGACTAATGGACCTTTAAAGTTTAATTGGGCCTAATGGGCCAAAATTGATTTCTGGGCTTATGGGGTAATTCCCGGATTGGATTTTGGTTATTCGGTTTGACCCGAGTTGACCAAAAGTCCACGCCTTAAGAAATTAATTAAAAGCCCATTGGACTTTAATTGAATTGACGTTGGACGTTAATCGGGCTTTGAGACCCGTAACGATTAAATTTGGAATTTAAGTCGTATAGGTTCGTTAATAAAGTGTAGTATTTAATTTGGAATTAAATAGCGAGTTGGTATTAAATACAAATTGAATTGGATTTAATTATGTAGTTTAATTTAATTCGAGAATTCATACTTTGAGTACTTATTCGAAAAACGAGTTTGACTCGCGCAAAATCAAATCGTTGTTTGAACATTGGATGGTCACTAATTATCAGATTAATTAATTTGATTAGATTGATTGATAACATGCTTGTGTGAATACATGGTTGCGATGCATGAATAATGTATATCAGATGGATATTAGATGGGTGGGGCAATTTTAGAAATTATTGTAATAACTTTGATTTATTAATTGGACCTGCGTGTCCAGCCTTATTACCTCATTATTCTTTGTATTCTCTTCTCACCTATTCCCTTCAATGTAAATGAGGTTTCTTTAGAAGTGTAGTGTAACGGGTAGAAGTAAATACTTGTACTAGCGGGAGAGAGAATGGAGAGATTTGATCTAGGATCATTGTGTAAAGTATCAATCCGCATATCATTATTATTTTTTATACGCGCTTTATTATGTGTTTAGAATACATGTTTAAGGGTGTATGATGATGAGACCTTAACAAAGCTAATAAATTGGTTGCCAATTTGCACGCGAAAAACCCTCACAAATATTAAGCGTTTTTCCTTCCATTGAGTGATTCTCACTCAAGATCCGAGACTGGCATTGGCTTGTTGGCCAAAGTCAAGGCATTTGTCCGTCGAAGATGTGTTTGAATCACGAGAGCTTTGTTCCATATCGGTGTCTTGTCTAAGTTGTGGTTTGTTGGCCAAAGTCAAGACCACTTCTTGTCCATCGACATTGATTACGAAGCTTTCCATGGTCAATGGGTCGCGCTTAACTGGAATCACTAAGTTTGTTGTGCCAAAGCCAAGGCTTAGTTGATTCAGAGGAAAAAGGTTAGGTAATATATTGGATATATTGGCATATATAAGATATGTGTTTCAGACTTGGATGTCCCCCTACTGGATCTAGGAATTGGATTGGATCCAATTGATCTTAGAGATCTACCTAGTTAATTATCCTACAATTTGTTGGCCAAAGTCAAGATTGTGTGATATTTAACGGGATCCTAGCCCGCTAGGAAACACGGTTTCCCGAGTACTCGACAGAGGGTTAGAGGCTCGCCGAAAAATAGTGGGAGACAAGAATTGAATTTGCAATATTCGTTTAATTACTTGCCATACGCGCTCGAACAAATATCATTCGTCAAATATATTAAATGTTAGTTGGACTAATATTTAAACGTTGTTTTAAATTAACAGTTGGACTGTATTTTTAATAATTCATATATAGTTGGTTATATAATTAGATTATAGTAATCAATATATTTGATTTAATTAAAGTATAGTTGATTATATAGTTGGACTATAGTAATCATTATATATAATAGTACCTTAAATCATTGATTAAATAGTTGGACTATTAGAATCAAGATAAAATTGAAAGATTGACGTTTAATACATAATCCTAGGGAAAATGTATTTAAATGACTTAATTTTCAAATTGGGAATAATTTCAGGATAGTCCTGAAAACTAATAAGTTACTTTATTTGATAAAATAACATATTATGCCTAAGCCCGGAGTTAAGTAATAGTAGAGCATGATCTTTGGAAGATTCATGTGATGATAACTTTAGTGTTTAATCCATTAAGCTTGTCGCAGTAGACTCCTTAATTTCTTTGTCAGAACTAAGGGTTAGATCCTTAAAGTATGATAATGAAATTGAAGGATCTTCATAAATCTATACTTAGATTTTAGAAGTACTAAAATTGCAATAGTAAACTCTTGGAGAGTTAATGACTATTCTCAAGGAGATAAAGTCAAACTTTGCAGTTAGGCAAGTAGCGCAAGGCGCACTTCACTTCGATATTTTAGAAGGCTGAGGCTAGGCCAAAGGCTTCTGGAGTGTTGAAATTGGGAAAGGCAAAATCATTATAATCTTCTGGGAAGATAAAGGACATATCCCAACATGTCTGCCTAAATTATGGCAAACGGGATCGCGGAAGCGTGACTGCCGTTTGGACAAAGCAGACATGAAGGAATTGAAGATTGGGCAAGGCTCTGACTTCAAATATGTTTGTCAACATTATGTTTACTACTAGTATTAAAATTAGATTTTAAATACTTAGTGTGGTACATGAATATATACTGATATTTAGAATCTGCTATGAGCAGGATACTAACTTCATATTGAGATTTGATCTGTGAATTGAAAATGGGACGAAAGTCGCTGTTTTAACCGTAGATACCTAAATTTAGGAACTACCTTCGGGTGTGTATCTAAATTTGGAAACTATTATAATGTAACTAGTTTAACTAGAAACATTATCTCTATATCAGTGTTTAACCCGCTGCGGGTGAACCTTTATATTCTGGAACACTAAAGTGTTTTATTATATAAAGATGATATTGAGATAAACACATTAGATGTGAATAACAGAATTTACATTTTGAATATAAATAAATCTCAAATATATAACATGACAAACAAATAGCTCAAACTGATTTGATCAGAAGAAACTAATTTGTGGCATTGTTGTCTGGGACACAATTAAACAAGACTCGTATATCCACACTTTTGAAGAGTGGATACTAGGACTGTTTTGATTCCATTCAAATAAAGTCTACGAATCTAGTTTATTGGGCAAAGTGCCCAAAACACCTTTACTTGGTAAAAGTGCAAATGCCACAGATCTGTTAGCCCTAGTTCATAGTGAAGCAAGTGGGCCCATGTCTAGCTAGGCTAGAGGTGGATATGAATATTTCGTGACCTTTACGGATGTGGCATCGCGTTATGGTTATGTGTTTCTTTTGAAGAAACACAAATCAGAAACTTTTATAGTTTCGACACGAAATAGACAAACAGATCGGCTAAAGTATTAAACCGTCATAGTTAGACCGTAATGGAAAATACTTAAGCAATATGTTTCTAATATACTTGAAAGAGTAAAGTATTCTTTCAAAAGAGGACTCCTCTCGGAACACGTCAGTTTGACGGTGTATCTGAACTGAGTAACTGAATTTTTTTGGACATGATAAGGTTAATCATGAGTCGCTCTAAGCTACCATTTCCTTCAACGGATAAGCTTTAAATAGTGCAGAACTTATTTTGAATAAGGTTCCATTAAAATCTGTTAGAAAGATTTCATATTAGATATGAACGGGAAAGAAACTGGGTTTCTCATTCCTATAAATTTGGGATGCTAGGCATACGTTTGGATGATACCAAACTAGAACCCAAATTGGATAAGTGCCAATTGTAGGTTATCCTAGGGATACCATAAGTATAGTACTTATAGAACTCACAAGAGAACAATTAGATTGTTGCTCACCATGCGATTTTCCTAAGAGGAATACCGATATGCAGTGGTAAGTGGGAGGATAGTAAAACTCGATGAAAATCGGAGTGATACTATTCAAGGCACCCATTCCTTAAAGCAACAGAAATAGTTCATCAATGATGAAACTATACCAGTAATCTTCGAATACACAAGAACCGCGTAGATCGGAAATAGTCAGAAAACAACCTGGGATATGGGTTTCTAATCTCACCTCATAAAGATGTCAATCTTTTGACGAATACCAACTGACTACGTATGAGGAAGTGATACAAGGTATCGACTCCCTATTATGACAAAGTGTCATGAATCCGAAATGGATTCCATGTATATCAACTATGTTTGGAAACTAGTTGTTGTACTGCAAGGCATTGTGCCTATTGGTACTTATAAGTCTTCAAGGAAGACAAACATGAAAGGAAACATACCAACGTACTAAGCTAGGCTTGTAGAGGTGATGAACGAAAAATATATCAATATTTACCGCCCCTTTAACTTAATATTTTGTTTAGTTTCTCGGGTTTGATGAACGTTTTGATGTGTTTTAGTTTATTTTGCAGATAAAATAATATCGGATCTCAATGAAATCATTTAGGACGAAATATGGGTCAAATAAGGGCAATTATTGGACTTGATATTTTAATTTTGGAGATTGGAAACTTGAAAGGGCGTTTTTGACGAAGTGCAGTTTTGGAAATTCCAGTTTTGCGCATCTGTCATATTTTGGGTATACCTTTTTACGCCGATATCGGATTGAGCTGATTCAAGTTCCAGATTAAAGAAGACTCAAAGATCTACAGCTTTTAAAGACAAAATAATTTCGAATTCTGACGATTTCATGCCCGAAATTGATGAACCATCCAGAAGTGTGTTGTGTGTAATTATTAAAGTCACTTTCAATCATTTTCAAAGCAAAAAATAAATTAATAAATAAATAATAAAAATTATCAAATCATCACCAAAAATGATAAGAGATTAGTGGAGCAATTAATAATGGATTTGGTGGAGCAATTAGTGGAGCAATTAATAATTGATTTGGTGGATGATTTGATGGAGGCAAAATTTTACCTATAAATACCAAGCCATTTCATTTGTAAAATTCATACTTTCTTCTAAGGAATTCCTTAAGAATACTAAGAAGATTGTATCTTGTTTGTTTATTTACAGCTTTCAGTAATTAATTTCCGCTTTCGCACTTTCTTTTCTTTACTTTTCAGTTTTTAGTTTCCACAATTTACTTTTACGCACAATACTTTTCTTTCTTTAATTTTCAGTTTTTACTTTTCAGTAAATTACTTTCAGCAATTTACTTTCAGTATTTACTTTCAGCATTTACTTTTCAGTAATTTACTTTCAGCATTTACTTTTCAGCATTTAATTTTCAGTATTTAATTTCAGCATTTACTTTCCATCATTTACTTTTCAGTATTTTACTTTATGTTTTTTATTTTATTTAATTTTTTTTACTACTAGTAAATATGTGTCGTAACTAAGCGAGTTATCTGGGGTTGTGATGAAATCCAATATCACCAGTTTATAAGGGGTTAAATTATAGTTTGGGTAATTTAAAGGTTTACTTATTAAGTCTTAAGCTTAATGCGTCTTGTTAATTGGCCAC
Organism: Zanthoxylum bungeanum; assembly: GCA_019454045.1. Taxonomy (NCBI): domain Eukaryota; kingdom Viridiplantae; phylum Streptophyta; class Magnoliopsida; order Sapindales; family Rutaceae; genus Zanthoxylum; species Zanthoxylum bungeanum. The sequence goes on along the minus strand of SKCR01026403.1, from coordinate 102,905 downwards.
TAATAAGATTGATGTGGTAAATCTAAAATAAACTTGACAAAGGAATTTTAGGTTTCAGCCTTGGACTTAATAGCCCACGATCTTCTTTGAGGATAGATAACCCTTTAATAGATTTCCTTACAGGATAGACATATACCTGTTGGGCGGGGGTAGCCATAATTGGAACTTAAACTTAATAAATCCAGATAATTTGGTTGACATAGACATATGGTTCAATTGGGTTAAACTGGGTATTTGCGTCTGACCATCGACAAAGGCTTTTGCATAATTTAGTGTTCCAGGTTAGTAAACCGATTTATTACACAAACATAAAATAACCACTTCATCTTTAAAATGATATTGGAAGAAATCACAACCCTAGATAGTTTTTAATATTGAATTTTCTTAAAACCTACTTTCGAACAATTTTATTTACTTGTTTTTAAATTTAGAATCGTCACCATTTCAAATCAATCAAACAATCTGTTAGATACTAGTAATCATTTGACCTCATTAAATTAATAGATTAGATATTAAGTCCTCGTGGGATCGATATACTACTTGAACGATACGTGCGCTTGTGTTATACGTGTGTGTTTACGCCGGTCAAGTTTTTGGCACCGTTGCCGGGGACTTATTTATCTTTCACTATTAATTTTGGGGTTAGATACGTTACTTGTATCTAATTTCTTTTTACTTATTGTTTTTGTTTTCTTGTGTTTCAGGTTCTCAGAAACTACATGAGACGAACCAGAAGCTTTGAACTCCGATCGCTTGACCCAGAAATTGAAAGAACCATCAGACAGTTGAGAAGGGAAAGGCGAGAAGGCCAAGAAGCTTTATTCAACATGGAACCTGAACCGTTGGAGGTTGCACCACCAATTCCCATTCGAGACAGAACCATTCCGGTGGTTGACAGACTCATTTCATGTATTGTAATTCCTCCCTTACCAGCAAGTGCGTGTGACATCAAAACATGCATTCAAATGATTCAGCAGTCAGTTCAGTTCGAGGGGAATGCAACTGAAGATCCTAATGCCCACATCAGTAACTTCCTAGAAGTTTGCGGCACTTTCAACTACAACATAGCATCAGAAGAAGCAATGAGACTGCGTGTTTTCCCATACTCCTTGAAGGACAGAGCTAAAGCTTGGCTACATTCACTACCAGCAGGTTCTATCACAACTTGGAACACTTTAGCCACCAAATTTCTTGCAAAGTACTTTCCACCAGCCAGAACCGGAAAGCTGAGGAATGACATCACATCCTTTGTACAACAAGACTCAGAAACTCTCTACGAAGCTTGGGAAAGGTACAAAGATTTGCTCCGGAAATGTCATCACCATGAAATTCCAAAATGGCTTCAAGTCCAAACATTCTATAATGGACTTTCTGGAATAATGAGAACCACAATCGATGCTGCTGCTAGAGGAGCCTTGATGGTAAAAGGAGAAGATCAGGTCTGGGACTTAATTGAAGAAATGGCCAACAACAATTCCTTGTGGCCAACAGAAAGGAGCATGATCCAAAGAATTGCATGAATTTATGAAAGTGGAGCCAATACAGCAGTCAACGCCAAGCTAAATCAGATATACAAATTCATGGAGACTCTTACAACTGGATCCACAAGTTCACCATATGGAGGAGCACCAGAGTCGAACGAACTTGAAGAGACGGTGAATTATGTCAACAATTTCAACAGACAAGGGACCAATCCATATTCCAACACCTACAGCCCAGTGTGGAGGAATCATCCCAATTTTTCATGGAGCAACAATTCAGGCCAACAGCAGAACTATCCACCACCTAAATTCCAGCAACAGAATAAAAGCCAGGAGCAGGCAAATGAACCAGGAATAACAGAAGTGTTGACCCACTTGAAAAATATAGAAGAAAAACACGACTCTCAATCAGCAAGATATGATACTATGTTTCAATCTCAAGCAGCAAGATATGATGCTATGTTTCAATCCCAAGCAGCATTAATTCAAAGTCAATCTGCTTCTATTAAAGCACTGGAGAATCAAATTGGACAACTGGCAAATGCTCAGAGTTATAGACCGCCAGGTACCCTTCCTAGCAACACAGAGCCAAATCCAAGAAACATGGGGAATGAGCAATGTCATGCCATCATGTTAAAAAGCGGTACTGAAATCAACAAAGATATTGGAGCCAAAACAGCTGATGTGGAAGTTCCAAAAGAAATAAAGCAACAGATGGAGGAAAAAGAAGCAAAGGAAAAAGAACAGATCATTCCACCTCCACATTTTCCTCAACGTCTTCAGAAGAACAAATTGGACAAGCAGTTTTCTCGGTTCCTGGAAATCTTCAAAAAGCTGCATATCAACATTCCATTTGCAGAAGCGTTGGAACGAATGCCCAGCTATGCCAAATTCATGAAAGACATTCTTTCACGAAAGCGGAGATTGGGAGATTACGAGACAGTAGCATTATCAGAAGAATGCAGCGCTATCATTCAGAGGAAACTTCCCCCAAAGTTGAAAGATCTTGGCAGTTTCACTGTTCTTTGAACCATAGGAGAACATGACTTCGGTAAGGCTCTGTGTGATTTAGGTGCTAGTGTTAACTTGATGCCTTTTTCTATTTTCAGGAAACTGCAGATTGGAGAAACAATGCCCACTTCAGTCTCACTACAACTTGCTGATAGAACGCTCGTATTTCCAAGAGGCGTAGTTGAGGATGTGCTGGTCAAGGTTGACAAATTCATTTTCCCAGCAGATTTTATTGTCCTTGATATGGAGGAAGACGCAGACGTGCCAATCATCCTCGGGAGACCATTCTTGGCTACAGGTCGAACTATTATTGATGTACAAAAATGAGAACTAACCATGAGGGTACAAGACCAAGAAGTAACATTCAATGTTTTCAAAGCCATGAATTTCCTAGATGATGAAAAGAACGAGGAATGTTTCAGACTTGATGTGATACATAGTACCATTCAGAACTCTGATGAAAGATAAAGTTCTACTGACAAACGTAAAGCATGTCAATTACCTGTGGAGCCTGAAGATAAAGCGCACTGCGTACTGAAGAAGCCTATTCTTGCACTATAAGCAACAGAAGAGAAAAAGTTCCACCAGCTCAACGAATTGGAGGAATTTCACATACAGCCTTTTGAGGATGCCAAATTGTACAAGGAAAAGGCAAGGAAAAGACATGATGAGAAGATAGTGCGCATACAACTGGAACCAGGGCAAAAGGTACTGTTAAACAAATCAAGGGGGAAATTCTTCCCATGGAAGCCAAAATCACGGTGGTCAGGTCCATTTGTGATTACCAAGGTTTTACCAGACAGAGCCGTTGAGATACATGATCCTGACTCAACAAAACTTTCAAGGTAAAAACAAGCGTGTTAAGCACTACTGGGGAGAATCTTTGAGCGACAAAAAGAAAGTGTCACACTTTCAGATCTAGCCTAACGTTCGAGAAGTCACGTCTAGCTGACGACTTTAAACTTAGCGCTCGCAGGGAGGCAACCCATGCAATTTTTGTATATATTGTGATCTGGTTGTGTTTATTTTTGTGTGTTTAATTTTTACAGGTTTAGTCATTTCACGATGGAAGAAGCTCTCGCAAATCTTCACAAGCAATTTCCTTCTCTCCCTCAAAAATCTCTGATGAAAGTCTACAAAGCTTGCTTGGAACGGATGATACTACTGATGATCAAAGGTATTCCTAATGACATTCGTTGGATTATTGAAGCACGGGTCCCATTGGCAGGAATGGTGTCTGATAACCGCGAAGATAAGATTAATTTCATTATGGATGGCTGAGTAAGGAGTCTTTGGATGACATATCTAAAACTCTTGAGACGCATCCCAGTGGATATGTGTATCACGAAATTCGCATGTTATATGCACAATTCCAAAAGGAAAGACAACTGTTAAGTCTCAGGAATCTGACTCAAAAAGACCCTGTTTGCCAATTATAAGAAAATTGGATGGGAAGCTTGTCCCTGACGCATAGACGTCAATCAAGCCGTTACTTTTCTTGTAAATTATATCTCTTTGTCTTTTCTTAATAATTGTGATTTGTTATGTTTTTTTTTCTTTTGTTTTCTCCGACAGGATCCATACCTTTTTTACTATCACGATATTATTTCGCTACTAATCGTCCTTTGGAAGATACTTGTGCTATTTTTACTCACCCTTTTCAGGTACTATAAATTCAGCCCGTCATTGAACTTTTGAATGCATCCAGAGTTGAGAAAGAAATACATAAAAAAAAAATGGAAGCCACTTCAAGAAGACGAGTTGAAAAAATCTGTGTGTTTTGCGGTAGTAGTGTTGGTACTAAACCACAATACGTAGAAGCAGCACAAGAATTGGGTCGAGTCTTAGCTGTAAGAAATATGTGTAGGGTTATTTAGGGGGTGAATATGGTAACGCAGCGGAAACGGTATTTTAAAACTTTTTCAAAATACCGAGTAGATTATTCAATATCTAATATGAATAATCTATTCGGATTTCACCTAAACCCAAAATGAATTACTCATGTGTATGATCTAATCAGATGAGGTAATATTCCGACCACTAAAGGCCCTTTGTCCGACCACATTAGGTCCGACCATATTAGTGCCGACCACATTAGTGCCGACCACATTAGTGCCGACCATATGGGACCAGACGAGGTCCGACCACATAAGTGCCGACCACATTAGGTCCGACCAGACGAGGTCCGACCACATAAGTGCCGACCACATTAGGTCCGACCAGACGAGGTCCGACCACATAAGTGCCGACCACATTAGGTCCGACCAGACGAGGTCCGACCACATAAGTGCCGACCACAGTCAAACATAAGAGTATTTTACATGCATCATATACAAATCCAAATACTCAACATAAATGAAAAGCCAAAAGGTGGTACAAGGTCAGAAACTTGAAACCAACACTTAAATCAAGTTTCTAAAACACCATTTTGTAGTCTCACCATAATGAAATAACTATAGAACAATTCTAGGTTATCTAAGAGTGGGTCAATAACTCTAGAATGGCAACTAATTTCTTAAACCATCAATAGAATGCTTATTAACTCATTAGTAACATTCTATGATCTTATACATGCTCAACCCTTTCCAAAAACTTCCATTCTCCAAAAATACATAGAATAAAGAATAGAAAAACATAAGAACATCACAAGATAAAGACCACAACAAGAGGAACATTTTTCTCTCTAATGGCAAGTTGGAAATACTTACTAAATTCCAAGCTTTTCCTTGTTTTTGCTTTTCTTTCTCTCAAGCTTCTATGTCTTCTTTCAATGGAGTTTTTAGGTAAAGTGTGAAAGGTTGTTAAACCCTAAATGAAACAAAACAATATATACTTGCTCACATTTTGCCTTGGCCGAAAATTGCCTAAGGAAATTAACAAGAAATTTGTTTTAATTTCATTTGAATTTCAACTTGCAACTGATTAAATGATCATTACATTTTAATGATAAATTCAACCAAGTCAACAATTTCAACTTAGCCATTAAAAATAAATATCATAACTTTAAAATATCTATACTTTAATTAATTAATAATTTAACAATTAAATAATCAATTAATTAATTAAATACAAATATATTAAATATATGTATAATATTTACATTAAATATTAAATACATATATTCATTTATGATATTAGTCAAAAATCTCATTTTGACAATTAATTAATGTGTATTTGAATTAATCAAGTATTAAAGACAAATACATAAAAATTAAGGAAATGACTATCGGGTCCCATCACATGTATTTTGCGTTTAACCTTTAAACGACTTTATAAATAATCAATATTATTTATATAAGTTGCCCTAGTGCTCTACGAGTATATTTCATTAGTGAGACTCTCTAGATTCAGGCATATCCGTCACGAAATCCAATTTTGTGTCCATAATTTATCCACCCGTAAATTATGACGATCACGAATATTCTTGCTGAATCATACAGGTCGAGGTCATGGCAAATGTATAATTCCTCCGTCACAGGTATCCGGATAAATCCCAGAGATATAGATGTAAACGTCAAATCTCTATAAGGATTATCCAGTCGACTATTCTATTAGCAATCTCTAAAAGAATGTTTAGAACTAGCTTCTAAACTTTACCACGGGCCCATGGTTTTATCTGATTGCTAATCATGTGGACTACCTATGCTCTGGTACACAGAACTGACGGATCCTATCTTGATACACATAGGACACCCTGAGGATCTATCTACACCCAATGAACAGGCGGAGGTCTGATCTAAATAGATCGGTGACGTGACTGCCATCTAAGTGTAGAAGATGTCTCATGTGCCCACAATGGCATCTCAAGTCTAAGAATCACAAGTGCTACTCAACCCGACAAGATTCTTATTGACGTTGGTGTACCATCCATTAAGAATCTTCGGTGAGTCATTCAGTGTTTATCCGCTATAAACACCTACACGTCTATACTAGTCTCCAAGACTAATGTTCATTGAGAAACCCTTGGAATCATATATTCCAGTATACGACATGTACCGGTCTCAACGGGTTTACTCACTGACCAAGTAGTGTAAACCTTGACCAGGAACTGTCTGAGAATGACAACGTCATGATACTCCTCAATGTCCGTTGCGACGCTTTTGCAACTGTATCATGACTAATCATTCTAGGGTCATTACGTCTTTACCATATAGAAAGATAGATTATATTATAGAAACTGCAAATATATTATTCATAATAATAATGTTTTACAGAAGTATTTAACAGAAATACAACCGGGAATTGGCGCTCAGAGCACCAACCCCAACAAAATCTCCCACTTGCTCTAGTGCCAATATCGATTGTACTAATACCCATCGACTCCACGTGTTTATCAAACAACTTCGGAGGTATGGCCTTCGTCAGCGGGTCTGCTACATTATCTTCACTCGGTACCTTGCACACGACAATATCCCCTCGCGACACGATCTCTCGAATAATGTGGTACTTGCGTTCCACATATTTCGACTTCTGATGCGCCCTCGGTTCCTTTGCTTGCGCAATGGCTCCAGTATTATCACAGTATAACGGAATCGCATTCTCATACTTGGGACAACTCCCAATTCGTGATAAAGTTCTTTATCCACACAGCCTCTTTTGTAGCTTCAGAAGCTGCAATATATTCCGCCTCAGTGGTGGAATCAGTGTCGATCCCTGTTTGGAACTCTTCCAACAAACTACACCTCCGTTAAGGGTAAAGACAAATCCAGATGTAGACTTTCTATCATCGGGATCCGATTGGAAATCGGAGTCTGTATACCCATTAACTTGCAGTTCGTTTCCTCCATATATAATCAACTTATCCTTAGTACCTTTAAGATACTTTAGGATATGTTTGATGGCCATCCAATGGTCATTCCTGGATTGGACTGATATCGACTAGTTACGCTAACAGCGAAACTGATATCAGGCCTTGTACATAACATGGCATGCATTATGCTACCCAAACATGAAGCATAAGGTTGGTTAGACATTCTACCTTCTTATCTTCTGTTTGTGGACACATCTTCTTAGAAAGATGATCCCATGTCTGAACGGTATGTTTGCTGTCTTACAGTTACCAAAACTATACCGTTCCAAGATCTTATCTATGTACGTTGATTGGGATAACCCAATCAGCCTCCTTTGTCTATCTCTATAGAGTTTTATCCCTAAAACATAGGAAGCTTCTCCCAGGTCCTTCATGGAGAAATTCTTACAGAGTTACGCTTTCACGCTTTGCAACATACCTAAATCATTCCCAATGATTAGGATGTCATCAACATATAGGACTAAAAATACGACCATGCTCCCACTGGCCTTCTGATGCACACAGGATTCTTCCGAATTCTTGAGAAAACCAGACGATCTAATAATCTCATCGAATCGAAGATTCCAACTTCGTGAAGCTTGTTTAAGTCCATAAATGGACTTCTTAAGCTTACATACCATACCCGAGGTTTCGCTGGACGTGAAACCTTCCGGCTGTTCCATATAGATTTCTTCTTCAAGAAATCCATTTAGAAAAGCCGTTTTGACATCCATTTGCCAAATCTCGTAGTCATGATACGCAGCTATAGAAAGCAAAATCCGGATAGACTTAAGCATTGCTACCGGCGAAAAAGTTTCATCTCGTAGTCGACGCCAGGTCGCTGCGTGTAACCTTTTTGCCACCAGTCGGGCCTTGTAAGTTTCAACCTTACCGTCAGGCCCGCGCTCCTCTTGTAAACCCATTTACAACCGATAGGAACAATTCCTTCGGGAAGCGGAATCAAGTCCCAAACTTGATTTTCATGCATTGAGTCAATCTCGGATTTCATGGCACTTTGCCATTTCAGAGTCGATGTCCAACATCGATTCTCTATAGGTGAAAGGATCTGTCTCTTCAACTAAGAGAACATCCAGACTCTTTTCTTGTATCAAATACAAGCGTTCAGGAGGTCTAGATACCCTTTCCGACCTACGGAGTGTGTGTGTGTTGAAGGTCCTTCATCTACTTGAACTTCAGGTTCCTCCGTTGGTTCGTTGTTTTTTCAGGTTGGACTTCATCAAGCTCAACCTGTCTATGATCACCACCTTCTGACAAAAATTCTACTTCTAGAAATTTTACGAAGCGAGCTACGAACACATTTCGATGCTCAGTATCATAGAACAGATATCCCCTCGTGTTCGAGGATATCCAACAAACCTAAACTTTTGCCCTCGAGGCGAAAGCTTACTTTGCTGAGTTACCCTGACATAGGCAGGACAACCCCAAACCTTAATATAATTAAGATTCGGTCTCCTACCGAACCATATCTCATACGGTGTCGTAGGAACACAAGCCTTTGAAGGAATCTTATTCAAAAGATGTGCGGCTGTTAAGAGACAGTAGCCCATAAGTAATAGGGCAAATCTGTGAAACTCAACATCGATCGGACCATATCCAATAAAGTCCAATTTCTCCTCCTTTCAGATACACCATTGTGCTGTGGTGTACCTGGAGGAGTATATTGAGCGAGAATCCCATTCTCCTTCATATAATCCATGAACTCACCACTCATATATTCGCCGCCTCGATCTGATCGAAGGCATTTATATATTTACCAGTTTTTTTTTCTACTTCATTTCGGAACTCTTTGAACTTTTCAAAGGTTTCCGATTTATGTCGCATCAAATACACATAACCGTACCGTGATAAATCATCGGTAAAGGTAACGAAGTACGAATAACCACTGTGAGCAGTCTGACTTAGTGGACCACATACATCTGAATGTACGAGTTCCAGTAAGTTAGTGGCGCGGTGTCCAACACCTGAAAATGGGGCTTCGGTCATCTTACCCTGAATACATGATTCACAAGTTGGATAGGACTCAATGGTAAGATCTGATATCAAACCATTCCTAACCAATTGGGTAAGGCGTTTAATGCCAATGTGACCAAGTCTCATATGCCAAAGTTCAGTATTATTAATTACAGGTAATAAACTACGTTTATTAACTCCAGTATTTAATATATCTTTTGAAGTTTGCAATGTATAATGACCATGCTGGTTTGGACAACTAAGGATCTGAATATTATTTTTATCATATAAATACAAAGAACTATTCTTAATATTAATACAATAGCCTTCTGTATCCAATACAAAAAGTGATATAATATTAGCGACACATCCCGGTACAAAATGACAGTCATATAACAAAAGTGTCCCATTCGGCAATGAGATCTCGCATACTCCCACTGCAACTGCATCCAAAGAGTCTCCACTCCCGAACCGCAACTGCATCTCTCCAGGCTTCAGTTTCCTACTTTCCTTCAGCACCTGCAACGAATTGCAAATGTGAATGGGACAAGTAGAATCTAAAATCCAGCTGGATGTAACGGCTTCACAAGCCAAAGATAAATCAATAACTGGAAAAATAAAAGTACCTGATGTAGAAGCTCTGTCTCTCCTCACTTGGGCAATGTAATCAGGACAGTTCCTTTTCCAGTGCCCAACTTTGCCGCAGTGGTGGCATTTGTCTTCAGAAGCCCTTTTGGGCTTTGCAATCTTCGCCTGTTGTTGAGGACCAAAAGCCTTCTTCTTCTTCTTGCCTTTCTTGTTCTTTCCCTTGGACCATCCTTGGGAAGAAGCCGAAAGAGAAGTAGTTCTAGGAGGGCGAGTCGGTACTCCCTTCTTAAGGTCCTCTTCTGCCGTGAGCAACATCCTATGTAGCTCTTGGTAGGTACAGACAATCCCGTGCATGTTGAAGTACATCACGAACTGGCGAAATGAAGCTGGCAGTGAACCAAGAATGACACTCCTACCGAGAATGTCATTCAAGATGAGATTATGTTGCCTCAATTGATCGATCAAATCGATCATCTGAAGAACATGTGGGCTGACACTCTCCCCTCATCCAGACGCGCATGGAACAGTTCCATGGCGACTTGTGAACAATAACTTGTTCCTGGTTCTCAAACGATTGTCTCAATCGCGTCATCATACTATAGGAATCTAACATACCATAGTACTGTTGCTTGAGTTTCGGAGACAGTGAACTAAGGATGTATGATTTAACCCTTAAATCATCATCCTTCCAAGTTTCAAAAACTTGGCGTTCCTCCTCCGAAGCATCCTCGCCCACTGCAAGGGGCAACGGACCCTCAAGAACATAACCCAGCTTCTCGGAATCGAGGACAATCCTCAAATCCAATTCCCAGTCTGCAAAGTTTTCAGCGCCTTTCAGTTTGTTCGCATCAAGCATACGCGCAAACTGATTTGTGGATTGTGCCGCCATCGCCAATCTATCATATAGATCACGAAAAACGGTTAGCAGAAATTAAGCAGTTTCATATAATATCAAAAAGCATAAACTAGATCATGGATTTTTAATCTAATATGCCCCTCCCACTAAATCATGCAATACTGTAATCCCAAAACAGAATACAAATATTTAATAATTAAATTAAATACTAATAGTGAAAAGTGGATCCCGTGAATATATTTCGGCTCACAGCAGAGGCACGGTCTCGCCTACGTATATTCATCAGGTAGACAACTCATTTGTCAATCATTCACTAATGACTCCTAAGTAACCGGTCCTGGCCGTTTCTCGTTGTCACTGTGCGAAGGCAGGCCCACAAGGAGACGTACCAAGGTTAAACTTGTCAATGATAAACTCAAGTTACTTACGTAATTCTGACAGCTAGGGCACGTTCAGAATTCCGCTTTTACTTGAATTTACCTAGTATCTAATATACATCCGGTATAAATAAATCTTTATCGGCTACACCCTCACAGCAGAGGCACGGTCTCGGATGTAGTCACAAAGAGATATTCATAAACCGTATTGACAAGACGGACCATATAACATGCATCAATTACATAATTACATTTAAACCTTATTATTAATTAGGGATTTTCCGATAAGTGTCATACACCCTAAATCTAATCAAATTAGATTACAATAAGCATGCATAAAGTCAAGAGAACATGATTAAACATTGATTCAATGAAGGCTAATCATATTAGGTGGCCTAGAATCAGACTCGCTCTGATACCATTTTGTAGGGGTTATTAGGGGGTGAATCCGGTAACGCAGCGGAAACGGTATTTCATTTCAAAACTTTTTCAAAATACCGAGTAGATTATTCAATATCTAATATGAATAATCTATTCGGATTTCACCTAAACCCAAATGAATTACTCATGTGTATGATCTAATCAGATGAAGTAATAATCCGACCAGTAAAGGCCCTTTGTCCGACCACATTAGGTCCGACCACATTAGTGCCGACCACATTAGTGCCGACCATATGGGACCAACGAGGTCCGACCACATAAGTGCCGACCACATTAGGTCCGACCAGACGAGGTCCGACCACATAAGTGCCGACCACATTAGGTCCGACCAGACGAGGTCCGACCACATAAGTGCCGACCACATTAGGTCCGACCAGACGAGGTCCGACCACATAAGTGCCGACCACAGTCAAACAGAAGAGTATTTTACATGCATCATATACAAATCCAAATACTCAACATAAATGAAAAGCCAAAAGGTGGTACAAGGTCAGAAACTTGAAACCAACACTTAAATCAAGTTTCTAAAACACCATTTTGTAATCTCACCATAATGAAATAACTATAGAACAATTCTAGGTTATCTAAGAGTGGGTCAATAACTCTAGAATGGCAACTAATTTCTTAAACCATCAATAGAATGCTTATTAACTCATTAGTAACATTCTATGATCTTTATACATGCTCAACCCTTTCCAAAAACTTCCATTCTCCAAAAATACATAGAATAAAGAATAGAAAACATAAGAACATCACAAGATAAGACCACAACAAGAGGAACATTTTTCTCTCTAATGGCAAGTTGGAAATACTTACTAAATTCCAAGCTTTTCCTTGTTTTTGCTTTTCTTTCTCTCAAGCTTCTATGTCTTCTTTCAATGGAGTTTTAGGTAAAGTGTGAAAGGTTGTTAAAACCCTAAATGAAACAAAACAATATATACTTGCTCACATTTTGCCTTGGCCGAAAATTGCCTAAGGAAATTAACAAGAAATTTGTTTTAATTTCATTTGAATTTCAACTTGCAACTTGATTAAATGATCATTACATTTTAATGATAAATTCAACCAAGTCAACAATTTCAACTTAGCCAGCCATTAAAAATAAATATCATAACTTTAAAATATCTATACTTTAATTAATTTAATAATTTAACAATTAAATAATCAATTAATTAATTAAATACAAATATATTAAATATATGTATAATATTTACATTAAATATTAAATACATATATTCATTTATGATATTAGTCAAAAATCTCATTTTGACAATTAATTAATGTGTATTTGAATTAATCAAGTATTAATTACAAATACATAAAATATAAGGAAATGACTATCGGGTCCCATCACATGTATTTTGCGTTTAACCTGTAAATTATGACGATCACGAATATTCTTGCTGAATCATACAGGTCGAGGTCATGGAAAATGTATAATTCCTCCGTCACAGGTATCCGGATAAATCCCAGAGATATAGATGTAAACGTCAAATCTCTATACGGATTATCCAGTCGACTATTCTATTAGCAATCTCTAAAAGAATGTTTAGAACTAGCTTCTAAACTTTACCACGGGCCCATGGTTTTATCTGATTGCTAATCATGTGGACTACCTATGCTCTGGTACACAGAACTGACGACCTATCTTGATACACATAGGACACCCTGAGGATCTATCTACACCCAATGAACAGGCGGAGGTCTGATCTAAATAGATCGGTGACGTGACTGCCATCTAAGTGTAGAAGATGTCTCATGTGCCCACAATGGCATCTCAAGTCTAAGAATCACAAGTGCTACTCAACCCGACAAGATTCTTATTGACGTTGGTGTACCATCCATTAAGAATCTTCGGTGAGTCATTCAGTGTTTATCCGCTATAAACACCTACACGTCTATACTAGTCTCCAAGACTAATGGTTCATTGAGAAACCATTGGAATCATATATTCCAGTATACGACATGTACCGGTCTCAACGGGTTTACTTCACTGACCAAGTAGTGTAAACCTTGACCAGGAACTGTCTGAGAATGACAACGTCATGATACTCCTCAATGTCCGTTGTGACGCTTTTGCAACTGTATCATGACTAATCATTCTAGGGTCATTACGTCTTTACCATATAGAAAGATAGATTATATTATAGAAACTGCAAATATATTATTCATAATAATAATGTTTTACAGAAGTATTTAACAGAAATACAACCGGGAATTGGCGCTCAGAGCACCAACCCCAACAATATGCACTTAGTATATGACGGAGCCAACCTTGGACTTATGGGGATCGTTTCAAAGGTCGTACAAGAATGAGGCAGTCACGTTTTGGGAATCATCCCAAAACCCTTGGCAGAAGCAAATCTTATTGAACCATCAAACGGAGAGGAACTGATCGTGCCAGGTATGTCCGAGCGACTGGTAGAAATGATTAACCGTGCTGATGCTTTTATTGCTTTGCCAGGTGGCTTGGGTACATTGGAGGAAATTTTTATAGTGCTATCTTGGACGAACTTGAACATACACTAGAAACCAATTGGGCTGTTTAACGTTGATGGATTTTATGATTTTCTTTGTGTGTTTCTTGATGATGCCCGAAGAAATGGGTTCGTGTCAAAACCTTTGAAAGAACTACTCTTTACTGCCAGAACTGCTCCGGATTTAATTGACCAACTCTTAGCTTATGAACCACAAGTTGACCCCATACTTTCAAAGATAAATTGGTCCGAGGACGATCGTGGTAAGAGGCGTAGGATTAATCTGGATCTTAACCTTTAATTTCCTGTAGAATTTCAGCTAACCATGTATTATCTTCTAAACTCTTCTTCTACTGTTTAAGACATTGGGGACAATGTCTCATTTAGGTTTGGGGGAGGAAATTAGTTGATCAGTACCTTGTTTTTAGTTTGTGTGTTGTTTTTATTTTTAGTCCAAATTTTTTCGAAAAATACAAAAAAAATTGAAAAATTTTCAAAAATTACAAAAATATTTTGCATTTTTTGTTTTTATTTTGACTAAAAATGTGAAATTGGTAAGAGATAGTTGAGTAAGGAGTTTCCACTCCTGAGACGTATCTCAAACCATTTTTGAAACAAGTTAATTTTTGTTTATTTCCTTTTGAATTATTTAATTTGTGAAATCTCCATAAAACGGACTAAAATGGATCTTCATATGCTCAGTTGACAGGTATTATCAACATATATAGTAACATACGGACATGAGCTAAAATTGAAAAGTTTGTAATATTCAGTGCTCTAGTTTAATTAAAGGAAGCATCTCAAAAAGCAATGGAGCAAAAAAAAAAGTCTGAGATCCGAGTTATTAAGTCTGTAAGGGTGTTTTAACACCTAGTGCCCTAAAACCAACTGGTTTGGGAGTCACTGGCCCAAAGCTCATTACATGGATCAAAGATGCTGCAAAAATATATATATCTGAAGTCTGAGTAATTAAGTTCGTAGGGGTGTCTTAACACCTGGTGTCCTAAAGCCAACTGGTTTGGGAGCCACCGACCCAACACTCGCTACATAGATGGAAGATATTGTATATAAATAAAAAATATAGAAAAATCAAAGAAAAAATCTGAAAAATTATTCCATTGCTACAAAAAGGTGTGAAATCTGATAGAACTTTAGGACAAAAATATTACCCTCTTATCAACTGAACTTATGACTGTTGTGGTCAGTTTCATTCTAAATTACCGAATAAGTAAATTCTCCGATTATTTTTACCATTCTTCATATACACAGTCGACAAAATATTAAACAACTATTGATTTGGAGTAGAAGTTTCACCTGATTAGTCACTAACTTCTTTATTCTCTTTTCCCTTGTCTTTTTGATTTTGTGTGCATTAGTTTCACTACCTTTTTACTTTTGTAAAACGTTTGTGGGTATCGCTACTGTAAGTCCTCACGAGACTATAACTCGTCCACTAGGGACACCTATAGGTTTAAAGGCTTGTTGCATATGCTAAATGCAACCGTGATCCCTACGAAAGTGGCTTAGTTTAATTCTAATTATTTCTTGTATTTTATTTTATTTTTTTGCTCGAGGACTAGCAAAATGTTAGGTTTGGGGGTGTGATGAGCGGAAAATATATCAATATTTACCGCCCCTTTAACTTAATATTTTGTTTAGTTTCTCGGGTTTGATGAACGTTTTGAAGTGTTTTAGTTTATTTTGCAGATAAAATAATATCGGATCTCAATGAAATAATTTAGGACGAAATATGGGTCAAATAAGGGCAATTATTGGACTTGATATTTTAATTTTGGAGATTGGAAACTTGAAAGGGTGTTTTGACGAAGTGTAGTTTTGGAAATTCCAGTTTTGCGCATCTGTCGTAGTTTGGGTATAACGTTTTACACCGATATCGGATTAAGCTGATTCAAGTTCCAGATTAAAGAAGACTCAAAGATCTACAGGTTTGAAAGACACAATAATTTCGAATTCAGAAGATTTCATGCCCGAAATTGATGAACCATCCAGAAGTATGTTGTGTGTAATTATTAAAGTCACTTTCAATCATTTTCAAAGCAAAAAATAAATAAATAAATAAATAATAAAAATTATCAAATCATCACCAAACATGATAAGAGATTAGTGGAGTAATTAATAATGGATTTGGTGGAGCAATTAGTGGAGCAATTAATAATTGATTTGGTGGATGATTTGATGGAGGCAAAATTTTGCCTATAAATACCAAGTCATTTCATTTGTAAAATTCATATTTTCTTCTAAGGAATTCCTTAAGAATACTAAGAAGATTATATCTTGTTTGTTTATTTACAGCTTTCAGTAATTAATTTCAGCTTTCGCACTTTCTTTTCTTTACTTTTCAGTTTTTACTTTCCACAATTTACTTTTACGCACAATACTTTTCTTTCTTTAATTTTCAGTTTTTACTTTTCAGTAATTTACTTTCAGCAATTTACTTTCAGTATTTACTTTCAGCATTTACTTTTCAATAATTTACTTTCAGCATTTACTTTTCAGCATTTAATTTTCAGTATTTAATTTCAACATTTACTTTCCGTCATTTACTTTTCAGTATTTTACTTTATGTATTTTATTTTATTTTATTTAATTTTTTTTTACTACTCGTAAATATGTGTCGTAACTAAGCCATTTATCTAGGGTTGTGATGAAATCCAATATCACCTGTTTATAAGGGGTTAAATTATAGTTTGGGTAATTTAAAGGTTAATGCGTCTTGTTAATTGGTCACTAATAAGATTGATGTGGTAAATCTAAAATAAACTTGACAAAGGAATTTTAGGTTTCAGCCCTAGACTTAATAGCCCACGATCTTCCTTGAGGATAGATAACCCTTTAATAGATTTCCTTACAGGATAGACATATACCTGTCGGGCGGGGGTAGCCATAATTGGAACTTAAACTTAATGAATCCAGATAATTTGGTTGACATAGACATATGGTTCAATTGGATTAAATTGGGTATTTGCGTCTGACCATCGACATAGGCTTTTGCATAATTTAGTGTTCCAAGTTAGTAAAACCGATTTATTACACAAACATAAAATAACCACTTCATCTTTAAAATGATATTGGAAGAAATCACAACCCTAGATAGTTTTTAATATTGAATTTTCTTAAAACCTACTTTCGAACAATTTTATTTACTTGCTTTTAAATTTAGAATCGTAACCATTTCAAATCAATCAAACAACTTGTTAGATACTAGTAATCATTTGACCTCATTAAATTAATAGATTAGATATTAAGTCCTCGTGGGATCGATATTTTTATACTACTTGCGCTTGTGTTATACGTGTGTGTTGACGCCGGTTAAGCGGCGTAATATATCGTTATCAACATTGTGTTGATTACGATTCAACCTTTTACCTGTTGCCACGGTAAATCCATTTGGATAATGCTTGCTAAAGATGCATGTTTCATTTATGAAATATGTCAGCTTAACGGGAAAATCGCTTTCCTAAAAAGGAAACCTTTCGGAGGATGTTTGTAACATCTTGTCGGTTTTGTCGTACCATAACTAGCAAACAAGGTTTGCGGGTTATTCGATCCATGTTTGGATTGAAGCAAGCATAGGTTCTTGGAATTATCGTTTTGATGTAATCATAATTGTTTATGATTTAATTCAAAACGAAAATGATTCTTGTGTATATAAGGAGATTAGTGGGAGCGCACTGACAGTAAATGTCCTATATAAAATAATGATAATATGTCATTTCTTGGAAATGATATTCCCATAATACAATCGGTGAAAGCTTGGCTTTCATGAAAACTCTCCGAGAAATCGTACATTGAAAAGTGTACGTGACCTGGTGTCTCATACGCTTTGAGCATATAGATTCACAATCAGGCCAATCCGAGTGATAGTCGCTGGATTGATATTAAGAATATCATTTAGTATCTTAGAGAATTAAGGATGTTGTCTTAATCTATGGAGATGGAGAACTTGAAGTGACTGGGTTCACTGCTGCAAGTTTCCCAACCGATAAAACGACTATAAGTCGTAAACGGTACCATACAGTTTGAATAATGGAACAGTGAGCTGGAAATCTTCCAAGCAAGATACTGTTACCGTATAAACAACAAATGCGGGTTATTGCTACAGCTGAGGCGGTAATAGAAGCCATTTGGGTAGACAACAAATCTAATTAGATTAGATATAATTCTGTTAGCAGCTTAGCTAGGCTGCAGCACAGGCTAAAGAATTAATGGTCTCATCAACGATCCAGATACATACTTTGATATTCATCTGATTCGTTCGGATCTTACATCGTGGCGATGTGATGATCGAATAAATCGCATCAGATGATAATCATGCAAATCCGCTGACGAAAGCATTTTCTCAGCAATTTAGCGAACCGTACATAGTTCGGGTGTAAGACACTCGAGTGACTGGCTATAGGCCAAGTGGGAGATTGTTGGACAATTATGACCCATAGCGTCACTATTTGTACAGATCACGGTGTTGTTGTACAAATTAACTATGTGACAAAGGAGATTGCTCTCTTATCATTTGTGATAAGATCACCTAGATGTATAAATGATAGGAGATCCCTATGATTTGTTCCTGGATTGAGAATGATATGAGACAGTATCAGTCCACGAAGGATAAATCATTAAATATCCCTAGCCAGAGTATTATCGAGATTGGACATCGATAAATATGTAAAAGACTAGTATTACACTTGTGCGCGTTGTGAGGGCATAACGTCATAGTTCTCATATATTTGGGTATAAGATACTCATGCAAGTGTAATAAGAGGTTGTGTTTTACCGATGGTACAGGAAACAGCTTCGCTCTGGATAGACCCCCTCGAAATTCCATTGGTAGTATGACTATGTGTCTATGGAAGTCCAAAATCAGGGTAGGTGTATTTGGTCTTAACCTGAGACTTGCACCGCTAATACTTGCGACAATCAATATACTTTGGTTTTGGTTGTCTAGGGCTTTAACTGGTTTCTGTGTACGCCTCTTCTGGGTATATCGAGAATCGTAGTGTGTTGGGTGTGATGTCAAGACTGAAGTATCACTTCAGTCATATGGAGATGATGGTCACGTAGGATACGGTACTAGTACTCTTAAGTACTGCAGTCATCGGGATAAAATGACAAGGTAATGTTTATCCGATTATAGAGACTAGTTACCAGACATCCGACATGTGCTTCGTACGGGGCAGACATAATTTCAGCCCCAGGCCTAGCACGTGATCATCCGATACTGGATCGACATACGTAATACTACGTATACTACGCCTGATATAGATCATTTATTCCTGTAAGGATATTTCTGGAGAATTGGGTAGGCATGGCGCTTTGCTAGAAGCCAACCTTGTCTTGTAAATCGGTAAAACATAGTACTAGGTACTTACGTATTTACTGCAAACATATTCGGGGATCTCATGGGTCGCTTCCCGAAGATTCACAGATGACGTATGACTCGCACTCTTTATTAATCTGGGATTAATTAGAAGAGAGAGAAAATTAATCTGGGATTAATTGCGGAGATATTTTATCTAGGATAAAATATCATTTAAAAGAGAGAAACCGATTAATTTGGAATTAATCGGTGAATTAATATATTCGATATATTATACAAAATTGGATTTCGACGTGGAATTAAAATTAGATTTTAATTCGGGCGAACGAATTAATTTAGAATTAATCCGTTAGCGACGTGAATAGTGACTTCGCTAGGTGTAATCATTTAATTACGTCGCAACGGAAAATTCGTTAATTTGGAATTAACGAACCCGAGCCCAAGATTTTTTGCGAGCGCATTCGCATTTCGAATTCGAGTGCGGCACGCAAGTCAAATCAAGCGTCAAATCGCTAGTCGCATCAAGCGTCAAATCATTAGTCACTTTGAGTGATGTGACAACTCGTCACTTGATTGATTGAGTGATGTGACTTGATATGAGTTGATGGAAAGCTTTTGAAAGCTTGAGTGACATTTATTATTATTTTAATCATTTGTATATGTTTTATTTTTGATTTTTGGAAATCAAAAGGAAGTGTATTAGATACACTTAACACATTACAACACATATCCATCTATCTCTCTCCTTGGCTCACGAATTTGGAGCCATTTCTTCATCTCTCTCTCGGCCTTAGAGGCATTTTTCTTCACCGGTTTCTGTCAAAAACCGAGAAGATGAGAAGCAAAAGTTGGATTTTTGTGGCAAAAATCATGAGAGCTAGCACTCCGAGAGACATGCGAAGGTGATAGGGAATTCTACCCATGAGCTTGGAATCAAATCACGAAGCTTGGAGCTTGGAGGTTGATCCACAAAGCCGAAAATGGAGAGCCCAGTTGCAGCTCACTGCTGTGACTTCTCAAGGGCAGGAAAAACGAATTTTTGTTCGTCGTAGCGTCGCACAACCGATCGATATGAGTATTCCGCAACTCCCTCGTTGTATTCACACTTGTTTCATGCTTGTTTAATGATCTTGGCAGGCTTAGAAAACTCCAACATACTCCACCTCCACCTTTTCTACAACGTCTCCAGAATCACAAAATGGACAAGCAATTTGCTCGATTCGTGGAGATCTTCAAAAAACTGCATATCAACATTCCATTTACAGAAATGTTGGAACAAATGCCTAGTTATGTCAAATTCATGAAAGATATTTTTTCATAAAAATAAAGATTGAGAGATTACGAGACTGTAGCACTGATAGAAGAATACAACGCCATCATTCAGAGGAAGCTCCCCTAAAGTTGAAGGATCCTGACAGTTTCACCATCTCTTGCACCATAGGAGAACAATACTTTGATAAGGCTTTGTGTGATTTTGGTGCTAGTATTAACATGATGCCTTTGTCTATTTACAGGAAATTGCAGATTAGAGAAGCAAAGCCCACCTCAGTCACTCTACAACTTACTGATAAATCACTCACATTTTCGAGAGGTGTAGTGGAAGATGTATTAGTCAAAGTCGACAAATTCATTTTCCTAGCAGATTTTATTGTCCTTGACATGGAGGAAGACAAAGACGTACCCATCATCTTCAGGAGACCATTCTTGACTACAGGTCGAACCATCATTGATGTACAAAAAGGTGAACTAACTATGAGGGTACATGACCAAGAAGTAACATTCAATGTTTTCAAAGCCATGAAATTCCTGAATGACGAAAATGAGGAGAAATGTTTAAGACTTGATGTAATAGATAGTATCATTCAGAAAACAGATGCAATGCAACTCTCCATTGAAAAACTTGAAGCATTCATCACCAACAAAACTGACAGAGAATTAGATGATGAGATTCTGGAATGTATCAACTATCTTGATGGAGCCTCTCGCTTCAGATCGACACCACAGGTGGAAAGTTTGGAACTACCAAAAAAGGAGTGAATCAAGCCCTCGATTGAAGAACCACCGCAACTGGAACTAAAGCCACTTCCGAGCCATCTTAGGTATGCATACTTGGAAAAATCTTCTGATTTACCTGTGATGATTTCTTCATTGCTAACATGGGTGCATAAAGATAAGTTGTTGAGAGTGTTACTCTACCACAAGAAAGCTATTGGCTGGACTATAGCAGACATTTGAGGCATCAGTCCATCATTTTGCATGCACAAAATCCTGATGAACGATGAGTACAAAGCCACAGTGGAGCATCAACAGAGACTAAATCCAATCATGAAGGAAGTTGTAAAGAAAGAAATCATCAACTGGTTGGATGCAGGTATCATCTACCTCATCTCTTACAGCTCTTGGGTGAGTCTTATGCAATATGTACCCAAGAAATGAGGAATGACTGTAGTCACCAATGAAAAGAACGAGTTGATTCCAACAAGAACAGTGACTGGATGGAGAGTATGCATGGACTACATGAAGCTTAACAAAGCAACACGGAAGTATCATTTCCCACTACCATTCATTGACCAGATGCTACACAGACTGACGTGACATGAATTCTACTGCTTTTTGGATGGATACTCAGGATACAATCATATTTTCATCACCCTAAAAGATCAGGAGAAAACCATTTTCACATGCCAGTATGGTACTTTTGCATTCCGCAGAATGCCATTTGGACTCTGTAATGCTCATGCTACATTTCAACGTTGCATGATGACCATCTTTTCAGACATGATAGAACAAAGCATAGAAGTCTTCATGGATGATTTCTCAGTATTTGGAGACTCGTTCGACCACTGTTTGCAAAATCTAGAAAAAGAGTTACAAAGATGTGAAGATACCAACCTGGTACTCAATTGGGAGAAATGCCACTTCATGGTGCAGGAAGGCATTGTCCTTGGACATCGAATCTCACAGAAAGGAATCGAGGTAGACAAAGAAAATATTGAGACAATAGAAAAATTACCTCCACCACCATCCGTCAAAAGGATTCGAAGTTTTCTCGGGCACGCAGGATTTTACAGGAGATTTATCAAAGACTTCTCTAATATTACTAAACCTCTGTGTAATCTGATGGAAAAAGATGTGTCTTTCAACTTCACCAGATAATGCCACCATGTTTTCGAGATCTTGAAAAATAAGATGATCTCTGCCCTCATAATAGTAGCACCAGACTGGACGCTTCCATTTGAAGTGATGTGCGATGCCAGTGATTTTGCTGTAGGTGCAGTTTTGGGATAACACAAAGCAAAATTTTCTCACACCATCTACTACGCCAGTAAAACTCTGAATGAAGCACAACAACTGAAAAGTAGTTGCTCGCAGTTGTGTTTGTTTTTGATAAATTCTGCTCCTATTTACTGGGTCCCAAAGTGGTGATCTACACAGATCATTCAGCAATCAAATATATGATAACTAAGAAAGATGTCATGCCCAGATTGATCTGTTGGGTGCTTCTACTGCAAGAATTTGATGTGGAGATCCGAGACAGAAATGGGCCAGAAAATCAAGTGCCAGATCACTTGTCAAGGCTCAAAAATGGAGATACAACTGGCAATAAGTTGACAATCAAAGAAACATTTCCAGATGAACAGTTATTTGCCATCAAACAGCAGGAAGTCCCATGGTATGTTGATTATGTTAACTATATAGTATCAGGAAAATGGCCGTTGGAATGGACACATCAGTAACAGAAGAAATTCTTAAAAAAAGTCAAGCACATGAGGAGGTCAATAGTGTCTTGCAGTATTGTCATTCATCACCATACGGCGGACACTTCAGCGGAGATAAAACTGCAGCCAAATTCTTACAATTAGGTTTGTTATGGCCTACCTTGTTTAAATATGCTCACTTATAGGTTCTTCAATGTGACAGGTACTAGAGAACATAAAATATTTCGATGAGAAATGAAGGACCTCTTCAAAGCATTCTCGAAGTACATATATTTAATGTATGGGGGATTGAATTTATGGGACCTTTGGTTCCATCATATGAAAACCTGTACATTCTGGTTGCAGTAGACTACGTCTCCAAATAGGTTGAAGCAACAGCACTGCCATCAAATGACTCCAAAGTGGTGTTAAAATTCCTTAAAAAGATACTTTGATGCTCTCCTATCCAAATACGGATTTATTAACAAATTTGCCACTGCTATCATCCACAATCAAGTGGTCAGGTTGAAGTTTCCAACAGAGAAATCAAAAGAATCCTGGAGAGAATCGTTAGATCAACAAGGAGGGACTGATCAACAAAATTGGATGACGCATTATGGGCCTACCGGACAGCTTAGAAGACACCCATTGAAATGTCCCCATATCGAATGGTGTTTGGGAAAGCATGCCATCTTCCTGTGGAGCTTGAACATAAAGAGTATTGGGCACTGAAGAAGCTAAATTTGATCTTTAAGTAGCATGAGAGAAACGGCTCTTACAATTTAATGAATTGGAAGAATTTTTGGCTTCATGCTTATGAGAATGCCAAATTATACAAAGAAAAGACCAAGAAGTGGCATGATTAGAAAATAGTGTACAGAAAACTGGAACCAGCGCAGCTGGTATTGTTATACAACTTGAGGTTGAAACTTTTCCCTGGAAATCTAAAATTATGGCAGCCAGGTCTGTTTGTAATCAACAAAGTTTTACCATATGGAGCCGTTAAGCTACATGACCCCAACTCTGATGATACATTCAAAGTTAACAGGCAACGTGTCAAGCACTATTGGGGAGAATCCATCAAGCGTCAAAAAGAGAGTCTCACACTGGCAGATCCAGCCTAACGTTCGAGCAGTCATATCTATCTGACGACGTTAAACTTAGCGCTAGCAGGGAGGCAACCGATGTAATTTGTATATATATTGAAATTTGGTGTGTTTTATTTTTGTGTGTTTTAATTTTTATAGGAAAAGTCACAGACATGATGGAAGACGTTCTCACAAAACTTCAAAAGTATTTTCCTTCTCTCCCTCAAAACTCTCTGATGAAAGTCTACAAAGCATACATTGAAAGAATAAGGCTTCTGATGATCAAAGGTATTCCTAGTGACATTCGTTGGATAATTGAAGCATGAGTCCGATTGACAGGTGAGTCATCTGACTATTTTATTTCATTTATGCCTGGTTTAGGAAAAAGCATCTATGCTAAGAAAAGAAAAGCTAAACGATTATGTGTTTGCTATAAATGTGCACGTTGTATACGCAATACTCATTGTCGTTCTTTAGGAATTGTGTCTGATAATCGCGAAGACAAAATAAAATTCATTAGGGATGGCTTGAGTAAGGAGTCTTTAGATAATATATCATTGACTCTTGAGACGCATCCCAGTGGATACATGTATCACGCAATTCACAATTTACATACACAATTTCGAAGAGAACGACAACAATTGAGTCTCGGGAATCTGACTTTAAAAGACCATGTTTGCCAATTTATAAGAAAATTGGATGGGAAGTTTGTCCCTGACACATAGATGTCATTCAGGCTGTTACTTCCTGTAAATATTGTTATCTCTTTGTCTTTAACTAATAATTGTGATTTGTTTTGTTATTTTCTTTTATTTTCGCCAACAAGATCCAGACTTTTTGATTTTCATGATTTATTTTACTGTTTAGCTAATAATTGTCATTTGGCAGGTACTAGTGCTATTATTACTCACATTTTTGGGATCTATAAATTCAGCTCGTCATTTCCCTCTTGTAGACATCCAGATTTGAGAGAGTAATAAAAAAATGGAAGCAACTTCAAGAAGACGAGTTATTAACATCTGTGTGTTTTGTGGTACTAGTTTTGGTTCTACACCTGAATTCGCTGAAGCATCACAAGAATTGGGTAGAGTCATAGCTGAGAGAAATATGCACTTAGTATATGGCGGTGGCAATTTTGGACTAATGAGGTATGTTTCAAGGGTTGTACAGGAATGAGGTAATCAAGTTTTGGGAATCATCCCAAAAACTTTGGCAGAGGCGAATCTTATCGGACAATCAAACGGAGAGGAATGCATCGTACCAGGTATGTCCGAATGAATTGTTGAAATGATTAACCGTGCTGATACATTAATTGCTTTGCCAAGTGGCTTGGGCACGATGGAGGAAATTTTTACATTGCTATCTTGGGCGAACTTGAACATACACCAGAAACCAATTGGACTGTTTAATGTTGATGGATTTTTTGACTTTCTTTTTGTGTTTCTTGAAGATGCCAGGAGAAATGGGTTCATTTCAAAACTGTAAAAGATACCATCTTCACTATCAGAACAACCAATGATTTAATTGACCAACTCTTAGCCTTTGAACCACAAATTGAAGTTATCAGTGTTGGACAATTATGACCCTTAGCGTCACTATTTGTACAGATCATTGTAATATTGTACAAATTAACTATGTGACAAAGGAGATTGCACTCTTATCATTTGTGATTAGATCACCTAGATATATAAATGATAGGAAGTCCCTATGATTTGTTCCTGGACGGAGAATGATATGAGACAGTATCAGTCCACGAAGGATAAATCATTAATATCCCTAGTCAGAGTATTATCGAGATTGGACATCAATAAATACGTAAAAGACTAGTATTTACTTGTGCGCGTTGTGAGGGCACAACGACATAGTTCTCATATATTTGGGTATAGGATACTCATGCAAGTGTAATAAGAGGTTGTTTTTCACCGATGGTACGGGAAACAGCTTCGCTCTGGATAGACCCCCTCGGAATTCCATTGGTAGTATGACTATGTGTCTATGGAAGTCCGAAATCAGGGTAGGTGTATTTGGTCTTAACCTGAGACTTGCACCGCTAATACTTGCGACAATCAATATACTTTGGTTGCAGTCGTCCAGGACTTTAACAGGTTCTGTGTACGCCAATGCTGGGTATATTGAGAATCGTAGTGTGTTGGGTGTGATGTCAAGATGAAGTGTCACTCCAGTCATATGGAGAGATGGTCACGTAGGATACGGGACTGGTTCTCTTAAATGTTGCAGCTATCGGGATATTATGACTAGGTCATGTTATCCGATTATAGAGACTAGTCACCAGACATCCGACATGTGCTTCGTACGGGGCAGACAGACACAATTCCAGCCCCAGGCCTAGCACGTGATCATTCGATACTGGACAGAAATACGCAATACTACGTATATACTACGCCTGATATAGATCATTTATTCCTGTAAGGATATTTTCGGAGAATTGGGTAGGCATGGCGCTTTGCTAGAGGCCAACCTTGTCTTGTAAATCGGTATAAACGTAGTACAGGTACTTACGTGTTCGGATAGTCGACGACTGAATTTACTGCCAACATATCCGGGGATCTCATGGGTCGCTTCCCAAAGATTCACCGATGACGTATGACTCGCACTCTAAATTAATCTGGGATTAATTAGATGAGAGAGAAAATTAATCTGGGATTAATAGCGGAGATATTTTATCTGGGATAAAATATCAATTAAAGAGAGATAACGATTAATTTGGAATTAATCGATAAATCAATATATTTGATATATTAAACGAAATTGGATTTCGACGCGGAATTAAAATTAGATTTTAATCGGGAGAACGAATTAATTTAGAATTAATTCGTTAGCGATGTGAATAGTGACTTCGCTAGGCGTAATCATTTAATTACGACGCAACGGAAAATTCGTTAATTTGGAATTAGCGAACCCGAGCCCGGGATTATTTGCGAGCGCATTCACATTTCGAATTCGAGTGCGGCACACAAGTCAAATCAAGCGTCAAATCATTAGTCACATCAAGCGTCAATCAAATGTCACTTTGAGTGATGTGACTTGACAACTTGATGAGTGGATGTGACTTGATGTAAGTTGATGGAGGTGGTTGGAGCATTTATGGCTTGATTTTGGAAATCAAAAATTGTATATGGTTAAATGATTTTAGAAATAATTTATTCACTTTTACACTTCATCTTCAACACACATAACTCTCTCCTCTCTTTCTTCTCTCTCTTTCACGCCCAATGAGGCAAAAAAGCTTACTGGTTTCTATCAAGAAACTGTGAGCAGTGGGAAGCAAGAGTGGGATTTTGTGGCAAAATCACTAGTGCTAGCACTACGAGACATGCGAAGGTGATGGGGAAGTCCACCCATGAGCCGGGAATCAAATGACGAAGCTTGTATCTTGGATCTTGGAGATTGAAGGCCGAAACAGTGAGCTTGGACTGCTCACTGCCGTGAGCTGCTACAAAGCAGAAAATGGATTTTGTTCGTCGCGCGTCGCTCAATCAATCAATGTGAGTATTCCGCAACTTCTTCGATTTATATTCGCACTTGATTCATGCTTATTATTGATCTTGGGACCTTAATAGAAACCAACAATGGCATCTAGAGCAAGGTTTGAGCATGAAATGTTTAGGGCTTAAAATTTGGGTAAAATTGATTTTGAGCATGAATTATGAAATTGGATGATTAAGTATGCTTGAATGTGTTTTATATGATGATTGATTGGATCAATTTGTTGAAAAAAAATTTGGAACATTTTTCCCCAAAATACTTAGCTTGGCCGAAGTATAGAAGCCTTATATGTCTTGGTGATTTTGATTTTTGATTCATTGATGAGTTAGAATCATTCGGGAATGTGATTTAATGTCGATTGTGGAATTAATTGGATTGAATTCGAATCGGACACAAATCCCCTCCATTGGCCGAGACTTTGAGCATGTAATTATGGTTTGATTTTAATCAAAATGTGTTGGACATTTGATGATGAAAATGAGCATGATTAATTGTGTATATTGATGTTTTAGAGATGTTAATTTGGGTAATTAATCATGTTATACACTTTGGTTAATTAAATTGAAATTGGATTTTTATGTTTAATTAAATTGGGCCTTAAAATTAGATTTGGCCTTTAATGTTGTAAATGGCCTTAATGTTGTAAATGGGCTTTGTTGTACAAAGTTGGGTTTAGGCAAAATTGGTTGGATCCAATTGGGCCCAAAACCGCATCCATAAAGCCCAAATGCGACTTAATGGACCTTTAAAGTTTAATTGGGCCTAATGGGCCAAAATTGATTTCTGGGCTTATGGGGTAATTCCCGGATTAGATTTTTGTTATTCGGTTTGACCCGAAGTGACCAAAAGTCCACGCCTTAAGAAATTACTTAAAAGCCCATTGGACTTTAATTAAATTGACGTTGGACGTTAATCGGGCTTTGAGACCCGTAACGATTAAATTTGGAATTTAAGTCGTAAAAGGTTATTAATAAAATGTAATATTTAATTTGGAATTAAATAGCGAATTAGAATTGAATGCATATTAAATTGGATTTAATGATGTAGTTTAATTTAATTCGAGAATATGTACTTTGAGTACTTATTCGCAAAACGAGTTGACTCGAGCAAAATAAAATCGTTGTTTGAACATTGGATGATCACTAATTATCAGATTAATTAATTTGATTAGATTGATTGATAACATGCTTGTGTGAATACATGGTTCTGATGCATGAATAATGTATATCGGATGGATATTAGATGGGTGGGACAATTTTAGAAATTGTTGTAATAAATTTGATTTATTAATTGGTCTTGCGTGTCCAGCCTTATTACCTCCATATTCTTTGTATTCTCTTCTCACCTATTCCCCTCAATGTAAATGAGGTTTCTTTAGAAGTGTAGTGTACGGGTAGAAGTAAATATTTTAGCTAGCGAAAGGGGAGAGATTTGATCTAGATCAATTGTAAAGTATCCATCCGCATATCATTATTATTTTTTCAATGCGCTTTATTATGTGTTTAGAATGCATGTTTAAGGGTGTAGGATGATGAGACCTTAACAAAGATAATAAATGGTTGCAATTTGCACGCGAAAAACCCTCAAATATATATCTTTCCTTTTGTTTTATGTCTTACTCCAAGACCAAATTCTTTCCTTCCATTGAGTGATTCTCACTCAGATCCAGACTGGCATTGGCTTGTGGCCAAAGTCAAGGCCTTTTACGTCGAGGATGTGTTTGAATCACGAAGGCTTTGTTCCATATTGGTGTCTTGTCCAAGTTGTGGTTTGTTGGCCAAAGTCAAGACCACTTCTTGTCCATCGACATTGATTACGAAGCTTTCCATGGTCAATGGGTCACGCTTGACTGGGATCACTAAGTTTGTTGTGCCAAAGCCAAGGCTTAGTTGATTCAGAGGAAAAAAGTTAGGTAATACATTGGATGTATTGGCATATATAAGATATATGTTTCGGACTTGGATGTCCCCCTACCGGATCTAGGAATTCGATTGGATCCAATCGATCTTAGAGATCTACCTAGTTAATTATCATACAATTTGTTGGCCAAAGTCAAGATTGTGTGATATTTAACAGGATCCTAGCCCACTAGGAAACACGGTTTCCCGAGTACTCGACAGAGGGTTAGAGGCTCGCCGAAAAATAGTGGGAGGCAAGAATTGAATTTGCAATATTCGTTTAATTACTTGCCATACGTGCTCAATCAAATATCATTCGTCGTTATAAATTAAATGTTAGTTGGACTAATATTTAAATGTTGTTTTAATTAATAGTTGGACTGTATACAAACTATTCATTTATAGTTGATTTTATAATTGGATTATAGTAATCAATATAATTGATTTTAATCTATTAATTATAGTTGATTAAATAGTTGGACTATTGTAATCATTATAATAAATAGTACCTAAATCGTTGATTAAATAGTTGGACTATTAAAATCAAGATAAACTTGAAAGATTGACATTTAAAACATAATCCTGGGGAAATGTATTTAAATGGTTTAATTTTCAAATTGGGAATAAATTTCAGGATGGTCCTGGAAAATAATAAGTTACTTTATTTGATAAAATAACATATTAGCCTAAGCCTGGAGTTAAGCAATAGTAGAGCATAATCTTTGGAAGATTAATGTGATGATAACTTTAGTGCTTAATCTACATTATAATCCTTAAGTAGTCGACTCCCTTAATTTCTGAATCAAAACTAAGGATTAGATCCTTAAAGTATGATACTGAAATTGAAGGATCTTCATAAATCTTATTAGATTTTAGAAGTACTAAATACAATAAATAACTCTTGGAGAGTTAATGACTATTCTCAAGGAGACAAAGTCAAAGTTTGCAAAGTAGCGCAAGGCGCACCTTACTTCGATATTCTAGAAACCCGAAGCTTGGCCAAAGGCTTTTGGAACATGAAAAGGGCAAAGGCAAAATCATTATAATCTTCTGAGAAGAAAAAAGGACATATCCCAAAATGTCTGCTTAAATTGTGGCAAACGGGATCGCGGAAGCGTGACTGCCGTTTGGACAAAGCAGACATGAAGAATTGAATACGAGCAAGGCTCTGACTTCAAATATATTTTCATAAATATGTTCATGACTAGTATTGAAATTAGATTTTAAATACTTAGTGTGGTACAAAAAATATATATTGATGTTCAGAATCTGCTATGAGCAGGATACTGACATCAATTGAGATTTAATCTGCGATTTGGAAACGGGATGAAAATCACTGTTTTAACCGTAGATACCTAAGTTTAGGAACTACCTTCGGGTGTGTACCTAAATTTGGAAACTGTTATAATATAACTAGTCTCACTAGATACATTATCTCCATATCAGTGTTTAACCCGCTGCGGGTGAACCTTTATATTCTAGAACACTAAAGTGTTTCATTATATAAAGATGATATTGAGATAAACACATTAGATGTAAATAACAGTATTTATATTTTGAATATAAAATATCGCAAATATATAACATGACAAATAAACAGCTCAAATTGATTTGATCAGAAGAAACTAATTTGTGGCATTGTTGTCTGGGACACAATAAACAAGACTTGTATATCTACACTTTTGAAGAGTGGGTACTCGAACTAATTTGATCCTAATCAAATAAAGTCTACGAATCTAGTTTATTAGGAAAAGTGCCTATAACACATTTACTTGGTAAAAGTGTAAATGCCACCGATCTGTTAGCCCTAATTCATAGTGAAGCAAGTGGACCCATGTCTAGCTAGGCTAGATGTGGATATGAATATTTCATGACCTATACGGATGTGGCATCGCGTAATGGTTACGTGTTTCTTTTGAAGAACACAAATCGGAAACTTTTAGAGTTTTCGACACGAAATAGACAAACAGATCGGCTGAAGTATTAAACCGTCACGGTAAGACCGTAATGGAAAATACTTAAGCAATAAGTTTCTAATATACTTGAAAGAGTAAAGTATTCTTTCAAATGAGGACTCCTCCCGGAACACGTCAATCTGATGGTGTGTCCGAACCAGAGTAACCGAATCTTGTTGGACATGATAAGGTTAATCATGAGTCGCTCTAAGCTACCATTTCCTTCAACGGATAAGCATTAACGGTGCAAGAACTTATTTTGAATAAGGTTCCATAAAAATCTGTTTGACAGATTTCATATTAGATATGAAGGGAAAGAAACCGGGTTTCTCATTCCTGATAATTTGGGTATGCTAGGCATAAGTTTGGATGATACTAAACTAGAACCCAAATAGGATAAGTGCCAATTGTAGGTTATCCTAGGGATACCATAAGTATTGTACTTATACAACTCACGAGAGAACAATGTAATTGTTGCTCACCATGCGAATTTCCTAAGAGGAATACCGATATGCAGTGGTAAGTGGGAGGATAGTAAAACGTGATGAAAATCAGAGAAATACTGTTCAAGGCACCGAATCTTAATGGAACATAATAGTTCATCAAGGATGAAACTAATCCAATAATCTTCGAATACACAAGAACCGCGTAGTCGGAAAGAGTCAGAAAACAACCTGGGGTATGAGTTTCTGATCTCACCTCATAAAGATGTTTATCTTTTGAGGTACACCAACTGACTACGTATGAGGAAGTGATACAAGGTATCGAATCCCTATTATGAAAAAGTGTCATGAGTCCGAAATGGATTCCATGTATATCAACAAGTTTGGATACTAGTTGATGTACCGCAAGGCATTGTGCCTATTGGTACTTTATAAGTATTCAAGGAAGACGTACATGGATGGGAACATACCAACGTATAAAGCTAGGCTTT
This sequence comes from Zanthoxylum bungeanum, assembly GCA_019454045.1. Taxonomy (NCBI): domain Eukaryota; kingdom Viridiplantae; phylum Streptophyta; class Magnoliopsida; order Sapindales; family Rutaceae; genus Zanthoxylum; species Zanthoxylum bungeanum. Next base: position 70,499 of record SKCR01026403.1, on the reverse strand, counting down.
TAGCGGAAAGGTATCGTTATCAACATTGTGTTGATTACGATTCAACCTTTTACCTGTTGCCATGGTAAATCCATTTGAAAAATACTTACTAATGCTGAATGTTTCATTAGTGAAATATGACAGCTTAACGGGAAAATCGATTTCCTGAAAAGGAAACCTTTTGGAGGATGTTTAGAACATCATGTCGGTTTTGTCGTACCAAAACTAGCAAACAAGGTTTGCGGGTTATTCGATCCATGTTTGGATTGAAGCAAGCATAGGTTCTTGGAATTATCGTTATGATGTAATCATAATAGTTTATTATTTAATTCAAAGCGAAATGATTCTTATGTATATATAAGAGGGTTAATGGGAGCGCACTGACAGTGGCTGTCCTATAAAATAATGATAATATGTCATTTCTTGGAAATGATATTCCCATAATAATAATCGGCGAAAGATTGGCTTTCGAGAATACTCTCCGAGAAATCGTACATTGAAAAATGTACGTGACCTGGTATCTCATACGCTTTGAGCATATGGATTCACAAACAGGCCAATCTGAGAGATAGTCACTGGATTGATGTTAAGAACATTTGTTAGTATCTTAGAGAACTAAGGATGCTGTCTTAAACTATGGATATGGAGAACTTGAAGTGACTGGGATCACTGTAGCAAGTTTCCTAAACCGATAAAAATGACTATAAGTCGCAAACGGTACTATACAGTTTGAATAACGGAACGGTGAGCTGGAAATCTTCCAATCAAGATACTGTTACCGAATAAACAACAAATGCGGGTTATTGCTGCAGCTGAGGCGGTAATAGAAGCCTTCTGGGTCGATAAATAAATCTAATTAGATTAGATATAATTATGTTAGCAGCTGAGCTAGGCTTGAGCACAGGCTAAAGAATTAATGGTCTCATCAACGATCTTGATAAATACTTCGATATTCATATGATTCGTACGGATCATACATCGTGGCGATATGATGATCGTATAAATCACATCAGACGATAATCATGCAAATCGCTGACGAAAGCCTTTTCTCAGCAATTTGAGTCAACCGTACATAGTTCGGGTGTAAGACACTCGAGTGACTGGCTATAGGCCAAGTGGGAGATTGTTGGACAATTATGACCCATAGCGTCACTATTTGTACAGATCATTGTGTTGTTCTACAAATTAACTATGTGACAAAGGAGATTGCACTCTTATCATTTGTGATTAGATCACCAAGATATATAAATGATAGGAGTGTCCCTATGATTTGTTCCTGGACGGAGAATGAATGATGAGACAGTATCAGTCCACGAAGGATAAATCATTAAATATCCCTAGTCAGAGTATTATCGAGATTGTACATCGATAAATACGTAAAAGACTAGTATTACACTTTTGCGCGTTGTGAGGGCATAACGGCATAGTTCTCATATATTTGGGTATAGGATACTCATGCAAGTGTAATAGGAGGTTGTGTTTCACCGATGGTACGGGAAACAGCTTCGCTCTGGATAGACCCCCTCGGAATTCCATTGGTAGTATGACTATGTGTCTATGGAAGTCTGAAATTATGGTAGGTGTATTTGGTCTTAACCTGAGACTTGCACCGCTAATACTTGCGACAATCAATATACTTTGGTTGCGGTCGTCCAGGACTTTAACAGGTTCTGTGTACGCCAATGTTGGGTATATTGAGAATCGTAGTGTGTTGGGTGTGATGTCAAGATGGAAATGTCACTCCAGTCATATGGAGATGATGGTCACGTAGGATACAGGACTGGTTCTCTTAAATGCTGCAGCTATCGGGATATTATGACTAGGTCATGTTTATCCGATTATAGAGACTAGTCACCAGACATCCGACATGTGCTTCGTACGGGGCAGACCATTCAGCCCCAGGCCTAGCACGTGATCATTCGATACTGGACAGAAATACGCAATACTACGTATATTACGCCTGATATAGATCATTTATTCCTGTAAGGATATTTCCGGAGAATTGGGAGGCATGACGCTTTGCTAGAGGCCAACCTTGTCTTGTAAATCGGTATAAACGTAGTACAAGTTACTTACGTATTCGGATAGTCCGACGACCGAATTTACTGCCAACATATCTGGGGATCTCATGGGTCGCTTCCCAAAGATTCACCGATGACGTATGACTCGCACTCTAAATTAATCTGGGATTAATTAGATGAGAGAGAAAATTAATTGGGATTAATAGCAGAGATATTTTATCTGGGATAAAATATCAATTAAAGATAGATAACGATTAATTTGGAATTAATCGATAAATTAATATATTTGATATATTAAGCGAAATTGGATTTCGACGCGGAATTAAAATTAGATTTTAATTCGGGCGAACGAATTAATTTAGAATTAAGTCGTTAGCAACGTGAATAGTGACTTCGCTAGGCGTAATCATTTAATTACGACGCAACGGAAAATTCGTTAATTTGGAATTAGCGAACCCGAGCCCGGGATTATTTGCGAGCGCATTCGCATTTCGAATTCGAGTGCGGCACGCAAGTCAAATCAAGCGTCAAATCATTAGTCACATCAAGCGTCAAATCAAATGTCACTTTGAGTGATGTGACTTGACAACTTGATTGAGTGATGTGACTTGATGTAAGTTGATGGGTGTGTTTGAGCCATTTATGGCTTGATTTTTGAAATCAAAAATTGTATATGGTAAATGATTTTAGATATCATTTATTCACTTTTACACTTTCCATCTCTCACACACATAACTCTCTCCTCTCTTTCTTATATCTCTCTTCACGCCCAAGGAGGCAAAAAGCTTACTGGTTTCTGTCAAGAAACCGTGAGCAGTGGGAAGCCAAGAGTGGGATTTTGTGGCAAAATCACAAGTGCTAGCACACTTACGAGACATGCGAAGGTGATAGGGAAGTCCACCCATGAGCCGGGAATCAAATGACGAAGCTTGGAGCTTGGTATCTTGTTGATTGAAGGCCGAAACAGTGAGCTTGGACTGCTCACTGCCGTAAGCTGCTACAAAGTAGAAAATGGATTTTGTTCGTCGCGCGTCGCTCAACCGATCGATGTGAGTATTCCGCAACTTCTTCGATTTGTATTCGCACTTGATTCATGCTTATTATTGATCTTGGGACCTTAATAGAAACCAACAATCATTTCCAAGATAAACTGGTCTGATAATGATTGTGGTAAGAAGCATCTGATAAATCTAGATCTTAACCTTTAATTTTCTTTTTAGATGTACAATTCCACACTAACCTGGTACTGTCTTCTAAACTTTCCTTCTTCTTTTTAGACATTGGGGACAATGTCTCAATTAGGTTTGAGGGTGGGGAATAGTTTACTAGTATCTTATTTTTAGTCAAAAATTTTAAAAAAAAATTGATTTTAATGTTTTTAATTTGACTAACCAGATGGAAATGTATTTTGAGATAGCTGTATAAGGAATTTCCACTTCTGAGACGTATCTCAGCCTAATTCGTAACAAGTTAATTTTTGTTTATTTCATTTTGAATTATTTAAATTCTCGAATTCTCCGTAATATTGACTTAGATTTAAACTTCATATGCTCATTTGATAGGTATTATCAACATGCATGGTAACATACAGACATGGGTATAAGTGAAAAAGTTTGTAATATTCAGTGCTCTAGTTTATTTGAGGAAGCATCTGAAAGCGATGAAATAAAATAAAATTGTGTATATAAATATTTAACCATGCTTTTACTTAATAACCGGACGTCTTGCCTCAGTAAGCAGTGATTGTTCACATCAAACGGTAAAAGCTTGAGTTAATAATAATAGAGTTTCTACTTAGTAACCGGACGTCTTGCCTCAGTAAGTAGTGATTGTTCGCATCAAATAGTAGAACTTTTAACATATGAGATCCGAGTAATTCAGTCTATAGGGGTGTCTTAACACTTGGTGCCCTAAAGCCAACTGGTTTGGGAGTCATTGGCCCAAAGTTTGCTATAAGAATTGAAGATGTTATATATATATATATATATATATATATATAATATATATATATATATATATATATAATCCATTGCCAAAAAGGTGTGAATTCTGATATAAATTTAGGACAAAAATATTACTCTCTTTTCAACTACACTTGTGAATATTGTGGGCACAATGATTTGATTAATACCTTGTTGGTTGTGTATATGGAGAATGGTAAGAATAATCAGAGAATTTACTTATTTGGTAAGTTAGAAATAAAGAAAATAATTATTCACTTAGATAAGAATTTCACTTGTTTAGTCACTAGCTTGTTTTGTGTGTTTGATTGTACATTTGATTGACGTTTGTGGGTATCATCGCTGTAAGCCCTCACGAGACTACAACTCGACCACTAGGGATACCTAGGAGTTTAAAGGCTTGTTGCATACGCTAAATGCAACCGTGATCCCTACGAAAGTGGCTTAGATTAATTGAAGTATTTATTATATTTTATTTTGTTATTTTGCTCGAGGACTAGCAAAATGTTAGGTTTGAGGGCGTGATAAGCGGAAAATTTATCAATATTTACCGCCCCATTTACTTAATATTTTATATAGTTTCCCGGGTATTGTGAATATTTTTATGTGTTTTGTGTTATTTTACAGATAAATAAAGTTTTCGAACTCACTGGAATTGAATCGGGGCTAAAACGATGAAATTCGGATAAAAAAGGGCAAAAAGGGAAATTTTATGTTCACGCGTCACGACACACAACATCCTCTGCGTCGCGACGTACAATCAATAATTTAGCTGCTGACATGCTTTATTCCATGCGTCATCATGACGTCAGCATTTCACCCCGCGTCGTGATGCCAACACTCAACGGGTCGCGACGCCGAGACAATTATTGAGCTGCCGACACTTGCACAATACTGTAGCACGCGTCGCAATGCATAGCGATTTTGGAGCCTATAAATTTGAGGCTAAATTCAGAAGGAAAATTCATACTTTCTTCTGGGGAATTTCTCAGAATACTAAGAATAGAGTATCTTGTTTGTTTATTTTCAGCTTTCTTGTATTTAATTATTTTTTTTTAGCAATAAAATTGTGTGTGTTTTACTTAAAGCATGAGAAAGTAACTTCTTTCTGCTAGGGTGAAAAAATGAAGCTTTTATTATGATAGTTTAGACTAATCTCCCTTATTTTATAATATATAAATTATCTTAAAACCTGACTTAATGGGATACCTCCTTTATGGTAGACATATACCTGTCAGGCATGCGTAGCCACAATTGAAACTTAATCTTAATGAATTCAGAGTTTCTTGGTTAACATAGACATATAGTTAATTGGTTTACTTTGGGTGTTTTCATCTGACCAGCGACAGAGGCTTTAACATATTTGATAAGCGGTAAATATATTAGTATTTACCGTCCCTTTGACTTAATATTTTGTATATTTTCTTGAGTTTTGTGAATATTTTGATATGTTTTATATATTTTGCAGATAAATAAGGTTTCAGGACTCACTGGTATCAAATCAGGACCAAAACAGCGAAAAACGGATAAAAATGGCAAAATTGGAATTCTGTGTCGCGACGCGCAATAATTCTGCGTTGCAATCGCTAAAATGTGCCGGCCATGTGTCAACACCACATCAATCTTACTATCATATGTTAGACATGTGTCATCATCTCATGCTGCCGACACTACACGTCATTGCTTAAGTCAGCATCGCGACGCGCAAGCCTTCACGCGCCGCAACGCCAAGCCAATAATTCAGCCTATAATTTTGCAGACAGCCACGTGTCATCATCCTGTTGAATCAATGGCATGTCGCGACGCGCAAGGGTTCTGCGTCGCGACTCATGGAGCAAAAATTTATCTATAAATTGAGGCCGATACGTGCGCTTGCGTTACGTGAGTGATTTCACCGATCAATATTTTCGTGTTCCAAGTTAGTAAACTGATATATTACACAAATATAAGATAATCACATCATTTTTAAAATAATATTGGAAAGATTCACAACCCTAAATAGTTTCATAATATTGATTATTTTTTTTAGAATTTACTTTCATATTATTTTAATTACTTGTCTTTAGTAAACATCGTCTTCCAACCAACAATCAAATTAATTAGATACTCGTAGAAATTTAGCTTTATAAATTAATAGCATAGGTATTAAGTCCTCGTGGGATCGATATATTTTATACTACTTGAACGATACGTGAGCTTGCGTAACATGTGTGGTTACCACCGATCACAAATACATATTACTTTTAAACATTATTAATTAGGGATTTTCCGCAAAAGATGTTATACACCATATTTAATCCAATTAAATAACACATGCATGCATAAAGAAAATAATAGATTAAATTTCAGATTTAACGGCCTAATCATATCATGGGTTCAGGATCAGACTCGCTCTGATACCATTTTTGTTGGGGTTTTAGGCGGTATATACGGGTAACGCAGCGGAATGCGTGAAAATCAATTTTTTTTATTTCTTTAATTTTTTTCTTTGGTAATTAAAATAAACTTTTTTATTCTAATTACTTAATACTCAAAAACAGAATTTTTTACCCAAAGAATCAAAATTTTTCAATATTATCGTAAGACCCCTAAACTTTACATTTTGATCATTTTAGTCCTAATTTGTCAAATACATAATTAGGTGATTCCAAACCACTACCAAAATGATTTATACATGTCATACACGTCAAAATAAGTTAAGCAACCGAAATATAATATTTTCCTCAAATTGCCGAGAAGCACATATAGTTTCAATTTTCATTATTTTGGTCCAATCTTGTCAAAACTAGCTTAGATGATTTCCAATCAATCCCAAAATGATTTTTATATCTTATATACATCAAAATACAACATATATATATATATGAAAAGCCCCAATTTTGGTTTAGGTTAGAAATCCTAATTTTTGAATTAATCAAATTAACCAAAATTAATCCAAATTAACACAATCCAACACTTTAATCTAATCTCTAAAACACCAAATAAGTCTCACCACTTTGAAACCACTCAAGAACAATTTTAGGTCATCATTGAGTGGCCTAGTAACTCTAGAATGACAACCAATTCATCTAATGACCAAAGAGAGCTTAATAACACTTTACGAGCTTTCTTTATTAACATACATGCAAACATCTTTCATCTAAGCTTCCAATACCAATATTACAAAACTAAAAGAGTAGAAAAACAACCAAACATCACATGTTATAACTTAGAACCCTATAAATATTTTTCTAGTTGAAAATGAATTGAAAAACTTACAAAGCTTTAAGTTTTTCTTCAAATATTCTCTTTTTCCTTCACTTTTTCTCTCAAATTTCTTTTGTAATATTTTTGGATGCTCAACATATCAAGTAAAACAAATGAAAAATGAAAAGCTTATATATGTAGGGTTTGCCGAAACTAAGGGCAAAATGGGAAATTAGAATTTTTAATTTTTAATCAATATTAAAAGGTAGAAAAATCCAAATTGTCCACCATTTTCCATAAAGTAATTACAAGTGTAACCAATTACACTTGGTCATATATAACCATAATCATGATATAGATAAATGTAATAAATTATTCTAATTATTTAACAATTAAATAATTAGATAATTATCTAAAATAAATATTTAAATATATGTATTATATTTACTTTAAATAATCCAAATACATATATTTATGACATGTGTTAAATACTTTATTTGATAATTAGTTAATGTGTATTTAATAAAATCATGTATTAAATCTAAATACACATTAACAAGGATATGACCGAAAAAACTTAAACATATATCTTTTTGTTAGCTGTTAAACTATTTATAAACAATCAGTATTATTTATAAGAGTTGCCCTAGTGCTCTATGAGTATATTTCATTATGTGAGACTCTTTAAGTTCAGACATATCCGTCACGAAATCTAATTTCGTGTCCATAATCTACCCACCCGTAAATTATGACGACCACAGATAAACTAGTTGAACCATACAGGTCGAGGTCATCACATACGTATAATCCTTCCGTCACAGGTATTCAGATTATTCCAGAGATATAGATATTAACGTCAAATCTCTATAGGTATAATCCATTCGATATTTCTATTAGCGATCTCTTAATAACACTTACAACTCACTTCTAAAGTGTACCACAGGCCCATGGATTAAAAAGATTGCTAATCTCAAAATGAATATCTATGCTCTGTATACAGAACTGGCAGATCCTTTCTTGATAAACACAGGTTATCCTGAGAATCAGTCCACACTCAGCGAACAGGCGGAGGTATGACCTAAATAGGTCGGCGACGTGACTGTCATCAAAGTGTGGAGAATATCTTATATATCCACAGTGGTACCTCAAGTCAAAGAATCATTATGCTACTCAACCCGAGAAGTTTCTTATTGATGTTGGTGTACCATCTATTAAGAATCTTCGGTGAGTCAATCAGTTTTTATCCAATATAAACACCTACATGTTTATATGAGTCTCCCGAGACTTACGGTTCATTGAGAAACCATTGGAATCCAATATTCCAATATACGACATGTATCAGTCTCTGCGGGTTTACTTACTGACCAAGCAATTGTAAACCTTGATCAGGAACAATTTAAGAATGATATTGTTATGATACAACTCAATATCAGTTGCGACGTTTTTGCAACTGTATCATAACTACTCATTATAAGGTCATTTACGTCTTTACCATATAATAAAAGAAGAAGTTATATTATAGAAATTATTTAGTTTATTCATAATAAAATATCTACAGAATATTTATAAGGAAATACAAGAGAAATTGGCGCTCAGAGCACCAACCCTAACACTTGATACTGGATCCTCTTCCTCTCTTCTTTACTAGGTCGGTCTGGGATTCCTTCACTTCCCTCACTTTCCCTTTGCAGTTCCTGAATATTTTTGACAAGTGTTTGAAGGCTCATGAGCTCCCTATATGGCCACATTATAACACCCAATTACCGTTGTTACAAGCACAAAAACAGATATTTTGACATCCTCGGGTTGGTCTTCACATGTGAAAATACTGCTGAATCTGAATCTTCTCATCAGGTCGGGTGTCTCTTCGCCTCGGGCTAGAGACTTTCTGTCTGGCCTCTCATTCTCACAAGGACATTAGACCCCATATTGTTAAGTGTAAAAACTCATTCTACCCCTCTTCAAGTTTCAGAGTTTATCGAAACTGAAAATCACCATCAACAAATGTTATCAAAAGAAGACCATCAACAATGGAAATCCTGCAAAACAGAATAAGGATATTGAAGAGTAGATGAATTTGTATTTTGGTTCTGATGTTTACTTCATTTTTGTGTAACCAAGGGATTTAGCACTTTTGACAAATATGACATGCAGAACAATAGTAAGCCCTAAGGGCTTGGCTGATTGGCGATTGCTTATTAAGTAGTTTTCTTTGGATGGTTACCTATGGCTTGAAAATTCAATTTGAGCATTGCCCATCTCTACTTTTTAAGGGAAAAATTGAGATTAAATTTAGAAGGGTATTTATATATAAACTATAAAATTCATTCATCCCATGGGCGTAAGCAAATTGATATTCATAAGTTCTTTCAAAGTGTAGTTTTTGAGTTCGAGTCTTGGGATTCACTACAATTTTCACCCTTTATTTAAAAAAAAAATAAAAAATAACTATAAAATCCAATCGTGTGACTTTATGAAAACTCAGGGTAGGAAAGTGAAAATTATCCTCTCCTCCTACGTAGTACACAGTGCCATTGGTTGTCCACAGTGGATGACTTTGAATTCATGAGTCAACAATCAAACATTTTCAGAATTTGCAACGTAATTTTCCTAATTGGATAAAAACGTATCATATCATATGGGCAACAAATTAAGGGATTTATAAATAGCAAGCTATTTTATAAATTTCTTATGCACATTTCGTTTCTTCTTATACTTTCAATTTACAGCAATGAAACCAACCATGAGTCTCGTTTTTGCCCTTCTTTTTTTCCTTGAGTTATCTACCATAGTTCCCACCAGCTTCTCCAATGGGAGCTCTTGCATAGAAGGTGAGAGAAAAACACTTCTAAAAATCAAGCAAGATATAAAAGATCCTTCAAATCGGCTTGCTTCTTGGAATGGTGATAGAGATTGTTGTAAATGGGCAGGTGTTGTCTGTAACAACTTCACAGGCCATGTTCTTGAGCTAAACCTTCGAAATCCTTTCAATTACCATGTTGAGTCTGAATCAGAAGCCCAGTGGAGAGCAGAGTTGTCTGGTACGCTCAATCTTTTGTTACTGGATTTCAAGCATTTGAGTTTCTTAGATTTAAGCGGAAATAATTTCCAAGTTAAGAATCCTGAGCATCTTGGTTCTTTTGGGAATTTAAGATACCTCAATCTCTCTGAAGCTGGTTTTTCCGGAAGAATTCCTCACCAACTCGGAAACCTTTCCAATCTGCAATATCTTGATTTGAATGGTAATCTTGGTTTAGAGTCTGAGAATCTTTGGTGGCTATCTGGTCTTTCTTCCCTCAAGTACCTTGATTTGAGTGTTGCGGATCTCAGTAAAGCTTCTAATTGGTTACTGGCAATAAACTCACTCCCTTCTTTAGAAATATTGAAGTTGTACAATTGCCATCTCTCTCTTCTGCCTCCACTATCCTCTGCAAATTTTTCATCTCATCTTACCACCATTGATCTTTCCGGTAATTATATTGATAATCCTGTCATTCCTAGTTGGTTTTATGGTCTTAGACGTTTAGTCTTCCTCGATCTTAACCACAATAGCTTTCAAGGTCCAATCCCTGATGGACTTGGAAACTTGACAGCTCTTAAATATCTTGATTTATCTTACAACCCACTCAATTGTACAGTACCTGACTGGTTTTCCAGGATTAATGGTCTCCAGTACCTTTCTCTTGGTTATTCTAGCCTGCAAGGTACCATTCCAAGAAGTCTAGGAAACTTGACTTCAATTCAGACACTTGATCTCTCTTATAATAATGCACTTGGAGGAAAAATTCCATCATCATTTGAAAAGCTTTGTAACTTGAGGTCAATTTCTCTGTCATATGTAAATATCAGTCAAGAGATATCCCAAGTCTTGGATATTTTCTCTGGATGCGTGGCATATGGGCTAGAGTCATTGGACTTTAGTGGTGGTCAATTTTCTGGTCAATTGACCAATCAACTTGGCCAATTTAGAAATTTGGACTCTCTTTATCTATTGGACAACTCTGTTTCGGGTCCCATTCCTTGGTCGTTAGGAAACCTTTCGTCTCTGATAAATCTAGATCTTTCTTTTAATAGAATGACTGGTTTTATTCCTTGGTCTGTAGGAAACCTTTTGTCTTTGACATATCTATCTCTTTCCGGTAACAGATTGGACGGTCCTATTCCTTCCTCGATAGGAAACCTTTCGTCTCTTTCTTATATAGGACTTTCTGATAACAGATTGGATGGTTCTATTCCTTCCTCTTTAGGAAACCTTTTGTCTCTGACAGAGTTAGAACTTTCTAACAACAAATTGGATGGTTCCATTCCATTTTCTTTGGGACAACTTTCATCCTTGGAACGTCTAGATTTGTCCTCTAACAAATTGAACGGAACTGTTTCTCAAGTTCATTTTGTTAATCTAACCAAACTCTCTTGGCTTTCTGCATCTGGGAACTCACTAATCTTGAAAGTCAATTCCAATTGGGTTCCTCCATTTCAACTAAAACATTTGGAATTGAGTTCATGTCATTTAGGGCCTCAATTTCCATCTTGGCTTCGTTCACAAAATGTTTTGTCTAATTTGGACATATCCAACACGGGAATTTTAGGTGTTGTTCCTAGCTGGTTTTGGGAATCTGTTGGTCAATATAATTTCTTGATTCTCTCTCATAATCAATTTCATGGCGAGCTTCCAGATTTAATCGCTACTAATTCTGAAATTACTTTTCTGGACTTGAGTTCAAACAATTTTTCAGGTCCTTTGCCTTATTTGTCATTCTTCGACATAAGTGCACTTGATCTTTCAAATAATGCATTTTCAGGAACCATTTATGGTTTAATATGCAAGTCTGGAGGGAATTTGTCAAACCGAATGCAATTTCTCAAGCTTGGTGGAAATTTTTTATCAGGAGATATACCTGATTGTTGGGTGAAGTGGCCTGCATTGATTGGCCTGAATTTAAGTCATAATAAATTTACTGGTAGCCTTCCAATCTCATTTGGAACTTTAAGTTCTCTCCGATCACTGAACCTTCGCCGTAACAAATTGTCTGGAGAAATTCCTGAGTCATTTGAGAATTGTACAGAGTTGTTGGTATTTGACATTGGTGAAAATGAGTTTCTCGGCAAAATTCCAACATGGATGGGAGAAAGGCTTTCAAGTTTGATGATTCTCAACTTCAGATCAAATAAATTTCATGGCCAGTTACCGAGTGAACTTTGTCATCTAATTTCTTTACAAGTCTTGGATCTTGCCAGTAACAATCTCTCAGGGACCATACCAACATGTATCAATAACTTAAGTGCCATGGCAACAATGAACTATTCTCTGGAAAATGACATAAGCTATATTACGAGAGCATCGAAGTTTGTTGAGACTGCAACACTTGTGATGAAAGGAAGAATTGATGAATATAGCTCCATTCTTAATCTGGTAAGAAGCATTGACATTTCAAAGAACTATTTCTTAGGAAATGTACCTATGGAAGTGACGGAGCTTAGAGAATTGCACTCATTGAATTTCTCACGCAATTTTTTTACTGGAAAAATTCCTGAGAATATCGGTGCTATGAGATCACTAGAATCTATTGATTTCTCAGAGAACCAACTTTCTGGTAAGATCCCTCAGAGTATGTCAAGTTTGACGTTTCTAAATCACTTGAACTTATCCGACAACAACCTGACCGGAAAAATTCCATCAAGCCCTCAGCTACAAAGCTTTGACGCATCATGTTTCAGTGGCAATGATCTCTGTGGATCTCCCCTCCCTAAGAATTGTACTGATCAGAATGTTTCAGAGCCAACAGAAGATGAAAATGGAAAAAAAGATGAACATGAAGTGAACTGGGGTTTGTATGCAAGCATGGCACTTGGATTTGTGGTGGGATTTTGGTGTTTCATAGGCCCTTTAATTATCAGCAGAAGATGGAGGTACAAGTACTGTCATTTCTTGGATGGCCTTGGGGATAAATTTGGCTGCTTTGTAAGAAAATATTACTAGATATCTTTCATGTTTGTATGTGTACCGTTTTATGTACTTTATTCATGACATGATGTATTACAATAAAAATAAAAAAAATAAATAAAAAAAGTACTTTTCTTGTGTTTCTTTCAGTTAACCAAGCATTCTGAAATTAGTATATGAGTAAAATGAAATTAAGAATAATTATTAGTTTAGGAGACGTTACCTATCATATAATAATACAATAATAATAATTAGGAGAATTAGTTTATCAGAAATATTAACAATAAAAATAAAATAATGAGATACAGATTTAACGTGCTAAAACCCTCAATGTGAGGGAAACATCCATGGACAAATGTAGAAGGATTTCACTATAGTAGAAACAATTTTACAAATTCTCTCTAAACATAAGGAGTGAACAATCTCACACTCTTTTAGAATATGAGAATTACAACTCTTTCACAAACTCTTAAGAAGAAACATTATTTCTCTCTCTTAGAATATAGAGGATTTGAATGAGAATTGAATGAAAATAATAATGGAATGAAATTTCTATTTATAGACATGGGATTCACTGTACAAATAGTGAATTTTAAAATTTTTTTATTTTCTTTTTTACACATGGGTTCCACCCACTTAAATAATTTGTTGGACAATTATGACTCATAACATCACTATTTGTAAAAGACATGGGGTTTTTTGTACAAATAATTAACTATGTGACGAATGAAATTTCTCTTTTAATTAATCCCAGATTAATTTTTACGTAATTAATCCCAGATTAATTTTCTCTCTCTAAATTAATCCCAGATTAATATTCTCTCTCTTAATTAATCCAGATTAATATTGTTCAAGTCAAACATCATCGGTGAATATTTGGGATGCGACCCAAGAGATCTCTGGATATGTTGGCAGTAAATACGGTCATCGGACTATCCGAACACGTGTGTACCCGGTACCACGCACCAACCGATTTACAAGATATGGTTGGCTTCTAACAAAGCACCGTACCTACCCAATTCTCCAGAAATATTCTTCTACGGAATACATGATCTTTGTCAGGCGTAGTATACGTAGTATTGCGCATTACGATCCAGTATCGGATGTCACATGCTAGGACTGGGGTTGGAATTGTGTCTGCCCCGTACGAAGCACATATCGGATCTCTGGTAACTAGTCTCTATAATCGGATAATCATGACATTGTCATATTATCCCGATAGCTGCAACATACAAGAGTACCAGTTCCGTATCCTACGTGATCATCATCTCCATATGACTGAAGTGATACTTCCATCTTGACATCACACCCAATACACTATGATTCTCAATATACCCAGAAGAGGCGTACACAGAACCTGTTAAAGCCCCGAACGACCAAAACCAAAGTATATTGATTGTCGCAAGTATTAGCGATGCAAGTCTCAGGTTAAGACCAAATACACCTACCCTGATTCGGATTCCCATAGACACATAGTCATACTACCAATGGGATTCCGAGGGGTCTATCCAGAGCGAAGCTATTTCCATACCATCGGTAAACACAAACTCCTATTACACTTGCATGAGTATCCAATACCCAAATATATGAGAACTATGCAGTTATGCTCGCATAAAATGCACAAGTGTAATACTAGTTTATTCCGCATTATTGATGTCCAGTCTCGATAATACTACGACTAGGGATATTTAATGATTAAACCTTAGTGGATTAATAATGTCTCATATCTTATTAATCCGGTACTAATCATATGGACTTCTATCATTTATATATCTTGGTAATCCAATTACAAATGATAAAAGAGTAATTTCCTTTGTCACACAGTTAATTTGTACAACAACATCATGTTCTGTACAAATAGTGATGATATGGGTCATAATTGTCCAACAATCTCCCACTTGGCCTATAGCCAATCACTTAAGTGTCCTACACCTGAACTATATACGGGTCGCTCAAACTTCTGCTGAGAAACAGCTTTCGTCAGCGGATTTGCAAGATTATCATCAGATGCGATTTATTCGGTCATCACATCGCCACGATGTATGATCGAACAAATCAGATGATTCAGTTGAAGTACATACTTGGATTATTGATGAGACCATGATTCTTTAGCCTGTGTTGTAGCCCAGCCCAGCTGCTAACAGAACTACTCCTAATCCGATTAGGAATTTATTTAGATCCAAAATGCTTCCTTTGCTGCCTCAGCTGTAGAAATATTCCGCTCATGTTGTTTATTCGGCAACAATATCTTGCTTGGAAGATTTCCAGCTCACTGTTCCGTTATTCAAACTATATATGTACCCTTATTGCGACTTACAGTCGTAATCATCGGTTTGGAAACTTGCAGCGGTGAACCCAGTCACCTCAAGTTCCCATTTCACCATATACTCAGAAAGCATCATTGGTTCATCCAAGATACTCAAGGATTTTCTTTACTTCAATCCAGTGACCATCACTTGGATTGGCCTTATAGCGTCTACATATGCTCAAAGCATATGAGACATCAGGTCACGTACATATCAAAATGTACGAGCTCTGGGAGGATTGTCAATAGCTTTCTAGATCTATCCCAGTAGATTCTTATTCCTAGAATAAAGCCTACTTCTCCCAGGTATTCCATGGAGAATTTTCATGAAAGCCAAGCTTTCACCGATTTTAGTATGGGAATGTTATTTCCAAGAAATGATATGTCATCATTATATAGGACAATCATTGTCAGTGCACTCCCACTAACCTTTTTATATACACAAGAATCATCTTTGTTTTGAATTAAATCATATACCATTATGATTACATCAAAACGCTGGTTCCAAGAACGCAATGCTTGCTTCAATCCATAAATGGATCGATTTATCTTGCAAACCTTGTTTGCATGTTTTGGCATGACAAAACCGTCAGGATGTTGCATACAAACATCCTCCAAAAGGTTTCCGTTAAGGAAAGCGATTTTGACGTCCTGCTGTCATATTTCCTAAACAAAATATGTAATTATAGCAAGCATTATCCAAATGGATTTAATCATGGCAACAGATGAAAAAGTTTCATCGTAGTCGACACTATGTCTTTGACGATACCCTTTCTGTACAAGCCTAGCTATGTACATTTGTATATTGTCATCCATGTATGTTTTCCTTGAAGACACGTGTAGTACCAATAAGCACAATGCCTTCCGGTACATCAACCAGTGTCCAAACTTGGTTGGTATACATGGAATCCATTTCAGACTTCATGGCGCTTTTCCATAAAAGGAGTCGATACCTTGTATCACTTCCTCATACGTAGCCGGTTAAATATCCTCAATAAGATTAACATCTAAATGAGGTGAGATCAGAAACCCATAGCTCCCAGGTTGTTTTCTGACTCTCTCCGACCTACGCGGTTCTTGTGTATTCGAAGATTATTGGTACAGTTTCATCCCTGATGAACTGTTGGTGTTCCGTGAGGACTCGGTGCCTGGAACAGTATTACTCTGATTTTCATCGAGTTTTTTTTCCTCCCACTTACCACTGCATATAGGAATTCCTCTTAGGAAAACCGCATGGAGAGCAACAATTACATTGTTCTCTTGTGAGTTGTATAAGTACTATACTTTGAATTCCCTATGACAACCTACAAATTAGGCACTTATCCGATTTGGGTTCTAGTTTGGTATCATCCAAACGTATGCCCAGCATTCCCAAATCTTCAGGAATGAGAAAACCTATTTTCTTTCATGTTCATATCTAATGTGAAGTCTGTCTAACAGATTTTCATGGAACCTTATTCAAAATAAGTATTGCATTGTTTAATGTGTATCCCTAGAAGGAAATTGGTAGCTCAGAGCGACTCATATGTTTAAGTATTGTCCATCAGGGTCTGACTGCAATGTTCTAATACTTTATCGGTCTGTTTTCTTACTTCGTGTCGAAACTCTTTGAATTACTCAAAAGTTTCTGACTTGTGTTTCATAAGATACACATAACCGTAACGTGATGCCACATCCGTAAAGGTTACGAAGTATTCATATTCACCTCTAGCCTAGCTAGACATGGGCCCACTTACGTCACTATGAACGAGGGCTAACAAATCGGCGGCACTTGTACTTTTACCTAGTAAAAGGTGTTTTAGGCACTTTGCCTAATAAACTAGATTCGTAGACATCATTTGAATTAGAATCAAATTCATCCTAGTATCCACTCTTCGAAAGTGTGGATATACGAGTCTTGTTAATGTGTCCCAGACAACAATGCCACTTATAAGTCTCATTTGATTCACTGAATTTGAGCTATTTGTTTGTCATGTTATATGTTTGAGATTCATTTATATTCAAAATATAAAGAGTGTTATTCACATCTAATGTGTTTATCTCAATATCATCTTTATAAAAAAAAACACTTAGTGTTCTAGAATATAAAGGTATACCCGCAACGGGTTATACTAGATATAGAGATAATGTTTCTAGTCAAACTAGGTACATTATAACAGTTTCCTAATTTAAGTACATGCCCTAAGGGCAGTTCCAAAACTTAGGTTCCTACGGCCAAAACAACGACTCTCGTCATGTTTCCAACTTGTAGGTCGATCTCATTTGAAGCCAGTTTCCTGCTTATCAGCAGATCCCGCGCGCATCAGTACATATATTCATGTACCACATCTAGTATCAAAAATCCAATTTTAATACCAGCAGTGAACATATTTATAACAAATATTCTTGAAGCTGGAATCTTATCCCGCCTTCACTTCCTTCATGTCTGCCTTATCCATACGGCAGTCACACTTCTAGTGACCCTGTTTGTCACAGTTTAGACAGACAACTTGGATATGTCCTTTTAAGAAGTTCTGGTTGTGCATAACAGATTGAGCACTAAAGTTATCATACAATGAGTCTTCTTAAGCTCATGTTCTACTGTTTGCTCAACTCCGGGCTCATGCACAAGAGGTTTCTCTATCAAATAGAATAACTTCTCAGCTCCCATGACTATCCTAAAGTTTTATTCACAATCTGAAAATTAAAGCCGTTAAAGACAGTTTCCCCAGGATTATGTTCTAAACGCTAATCTTTCAGTCATCTTGACTGCTATAGTCTAACTATCCAATCAACGATTTCAGGTCAGTTACAATTAATATAATGAAAACTATAGTCTAACTATATAATCAACTACAATTGATTGGTTACATTCAAATGTATTGATTATTATAATCCAATTATATAACCAACCACAAATGAAGTAGTTTGAATACAGTCCAACTGTTAAATTAAAACAACAATTGAATATTGGTCCAACTAATATATATTTAATGACGAAAAATGAAATGAGCGTGTATTGGCAAGTATCTAAACGAAATTGCAAATTTAATACTTGCCTCCCACTATTTTTCGGTGAGTCTCTAACCCTCTGTGGAGTACTCGGGAAACCTAGTTTCCTAGTGGGCTAGGATCCCGTTAAATAACACACAATCTTGACTTTGGCCAACAAATTGTATGAAACTTAACTAGGTAGATCTCTAATATCAATTGGATCTCATCCAATTCCTAGATCCAGTAGGTGGACATCCAAGTCTGAAACATATATCTGATATATGCCAATATATCCAATATATTGCCTAACATTTTCCTCTAAATCAACTAAGCATTGGCTTTGGTAAAACAAACTTAATGATTCTAGTTAAGCGTGACTCATTGACCTTGGAAAGCTTCGTAATCGATGTCGATGGACAAGAAGTGATCTTGACTTTGGCCAAAAAATCACAACTTGGACAAGACATGCGATATGGAACAAAGCCTTCATGATTCAAACACATTCGCGATGGACAAAGGTCTTGACTTTGGCCAACAAACTAGTGCCAATATTGGATCTTGAGAATGAATCATTCAATGGAAGGAAATTGCTTAATATTTGTTGAGGGTTTTTCGGGTAATTGGCAACCAATTAATTATCTTTGATTAGGTCTCATCTTACACCCTTAAACATGCATTCTAAAAGCATAATAATGTGCGATAAATAAATTAATAATGATATGCGGTTGGATATATGACAAACTTGTTCCTAGAACAAATCTCTCCATTTCCTCTCTCCCGCTAGCACTATATCTTACTTCTACCCAATTAAATAATACTTCTAAAGAAACCTCATTTACATTGAGGGGAATAGGTGAGAAGATAAATACAATGAGAAATGAGGTAATAGGCTGGACACGCAGGTCCAATTTAATAAATTCTAAATTCATTACAACAATTTCCAAAATTTCCCTCACCCTTCTAATATCCATTCGATATACATTATTCATTCATACATCCAAGTATTCACACAAAGCATGTTATTTAATCAATCTAATCCAATTAATTAATCTTTGATTAATGACCATCCAATGTTCATACAACGATTTGATTAGCGCGAGTCAAACTCGTTTAAGAATAAATACTCAAAGTAAGTATTCTTGAATTATATCGAACTATAATTTTAAATCTAATTTAAATTGTATCCAATACTAATTCATATTTAATTCCAAATTAAATAATTACACTTATTTATGTGCCTTAAAGACTTGGATTCCAAATCCAATCTTAATGGGTCTCAAAGGCCCAATTAGTATCCAATACTATTTAATTAAAGTCCAATGGGCTTTCAATTAATTCTTTAGGCATGAGCTTTGGCAATTATGAGTCAAACCCAAGATGCCAAGGCCCAATTAGGAATCACCATATGCCAAAAATCAATTTAGGCCCATTAGGCCCAATTAAAATTTTAAAGGCCCAATTATCATATTTGGACTTTATGAAAATGGTTTTAGGCCCAATTGGATCCAACCAATTATCCTAAACCAAACTTGGCCCAACCAAGCCCATTAAGCCCAAATACAATAAATTAAATTAACTCATTATTCCAAATTACAAATTAATTCAATTCAAGTATAATTACCATAATTAATTAATTAATCTAATGCTTCCAAAACACTAATTAATTCAATTAATCATGCTCTACATTTCCAATTCATGTCCAACACAAATTGAAGCAAAATCAATCTTATAACATGCTTCAAGGCTCACGGCTAAGGCATACAAAATCATTCAATTTGATTTCAATCCAATTTAAATCAATATTCAATATTTCTATCATGCCAATAACACATCCAATATGTCAAATTTCAAAAAATTCCCATGAGCTTCTAGGTCCATAACTTCCGGCCAAGGGTTGCAATTTAGGGAAAATTATTCCTATCAATTTTTCACAAAATTAAGGATGCACAAATCCAAATCATCATCATTCAAACACAACCCATCAACCAATTTAGGAAAATCAAGCTCCAAACATAAAAATCCCAAATTAAAGTTTAGAACCCTAGATTTTCAAATCGCACTTAGATCGCTCTGATACCATTGTTAGTGTTCCTAGAACATGCCAAGATCTCTAAGTTGTGATTTGTGTGTGAATAAATCAAAAGGGAGTTGCGGAATACTCACATTGATCGGATTGAGTTCAAAACTTTTCCTTCTTTGTTGGATGTGTTGGAAGCTTCGGAGCTTGAGATCGAGTTCCAAACTCTCGGGTGAGTATCCCTATCACCTTCACTTGACTCTTTTAAGTGCTAGCTTGAACAAAAGAACCAAAATCGCCCTCCAAGAGAAGCAATATTCGGCTTGGGAGAGAGGGATCCAATCGGCCTTGATGAGGCAAGGCCATTCGGCCAAGAACCATGGTCATTCGGCCAAGAAGTGATCCGATCGTCCAAGATCAATGGCCATTTGCCCAAAATACTTCAAGGCCATTCGGCCAAGGTAGAGAAAAAAGAGAGAGAGAATAGTTTTTGTGTTTTTGTTTCTAAACCAAAATTACCAATTACACTTTTCAAAAGGTGTATATGCTTTTTCCAAAAGCAAAGGCAAATTGTTGGAGGGAAAATGGCATTTAATGCCTCCAACCACTTCCATCACTCAAGTTGACACTTGATGGACATGTGATGTAAGTTGGTGGGACCCACTTTAATTCAAAATTCAAGTGGCTTGCTCCATACACTCCGGGCTCGGGTTCGCTTAATCTGATTAATTTTCCGTCGCGACATAATTAAATCTAATTTAATTAAATAATAATGTCTAGCAAAATTATTACGGAAGTCGCTCGCGAATTAATTCCAAATTAATTCGTTCGCTTGAATTAAAATCCAACTTTAATTCCGCATTGAAATCTAATTTTAATTAATATATCTAATATATTATTTTAGCCCAATTAAATAAATTAAATAGTAAAATCTAATTTAACTATTAAATTTATGTTACCGATTAATTCCAAATCAATCGTGTTCTCTCTCTTTGACGAATTTATTCCCAGATAAATTCTCGACGTAATTAATCCTAGATTAATTCTTTCTCTTTTAATTAATCCCAGATTAATTTTTACCGTAATTAATCCCAGAATAATTTTCTCTCTCTAAATTAATCTCAGAATAATTTTCTCTCTCTAATTAATCCCAGATTAATATTCGCTCTCTTAATTAATCCCAGATTAATATTGTTCGAGTCAAACATCATCGGTGAATCTTTGGGATGCGACCCAAGAGATCCATGGATATGCTGGCAGTAAATACGGTCATCAGACTATCCGAACACGTGCGTACCCAGTACCACGCACTAATCGATTTACAAGACATGGTTGGCTTCTAGCAAAGCACCGTGCCTACCCAATTCTCCAGAAATATTCTTCTACGGAATACATGATCTTTTTCAGGCGTAGTATACGTAGTATTGCGCATTACGATCCAGTATCGGATGTCACATGCTAGGCCTGAGGCTGGAATTGGGTCTGCCCCGTACGAAGGACATATCGGATCTCTGGTAACTAGTCTCTATAATCGGATAATCGTGACCTTGTCATATTATCCCGATAGCTGCAGCATACGAGAGTACCAGTTCCGTATCCTACGTGATCATCATCTCCATATGACTGAAGTGATACTTCCATCTTGACATCACACCCAATACACTACGATTCTCAATATACCCAGAAAAGGCGTACACAGAACCTGTTAAAGCCCCGGACGACCAAAACCAAAGTATATTGATTGTCGCAAGTATTAGCGATGCAAGTCTCAGGTTAAGACCAAATACACCTACCCTGATTCGGACTCCCATAGACACATAGTCATACTACCAATGGGATTCCGAGGGGTCTATCCAGAGCGAAGCTGTTTCTGTACCATCGGTAAACACAACCTCCTATTACACTTGCATGAGTATCCAATACCCAAATATATGAGAACTATGTCGTTATGCTCCCATAACACACACAAGTGTAATACTAGTCTATTCCGCATTATCGATGTCCAATCTCGATAATACTACGACTATGGATATTTAATGATTAAACCTTAGTGGATTAATATTGTCTCATATCTTATTAATCCGGTACTAATCATATGGACTTCTATCATTTATATATCTCGGTAATCCAATTATAAATGATAAAAAAGCAATTTCCTTTGTCACACAGTTAATTTGTACAACAACACCATGTTCTGTACAAATAGTGATGCTATGGGTCATAATTATTCAACAAGAGAGCTTCTTTTTGCTTTACGTCGCAACACCAGATGGTGAGCATTGAATGCCCACACAATCAGACCCGAGGTAGAGAGTCTTTGCTTGATACGCATCGCGACGATGGGTGATGAGCGTCACGACGCTAGTCTAATTTCAGGGCCATTCATTAATTTCTTCAATGACAATGCCCAAGCAATTTCAACACCACCTTCTAATCTTTAATTCAACTTAACATAAACCATTTCATATCATCAATCCAAACACAAACCGTTTATTCTTGTATCACCAATTCATAAAATACAATCCCTCATCACATTCATACACACAAAACTTCATTCCAAATAGGCTTATTTTTTCAATCACACTCTTTCTTTTTCACTTCGGTGGGAATGAAAAGAAGAGTAATGCTTCCTAGAACGTGTTAATACCACCATAACACCTTCAAAAATTGATACTAGTCATGCTATCAATGCTAATTAAACAAATTCAAACTATAGGGTATGAAAGGTGTGAATTTGGGGTTTATTTTCTTTGCTCAAAGAGGAAAGGGAGCTTATTATGCTTGCAATGAAGTTTGAAAGGACTAAAAATGACTTGAAAATGATGATAAAATAAGAAATTGGCATGAGAATATTTCGACTCTTGCTCTTCACGTTTTTTGGTGAGGAATAGAGTGAATAGTTTCCTTTTTATAGGGAAATTGGCTGATTTTTGTAATTAAATGGGTGGTTAGGATTGTGCCACATCACCCAATCTAGGCCATTCTCGAATTTACTGTAGCAGTTATAGAAATTACTATCTTTTGACCTAATTCTAATTTGAATTTGGAAAAATATCCAATGCAGAAGTTGTAGGTCTCGATCTTAGCTTTCCAACGATATAAATCCATAAAAATTGGAGATTATATGAAAATATTTATGGTCCAAATACTAAGGGTTATCTGGATTGAATTTTAGAATAAATTATGTATCGGAACGGTGAGAAATTTATCGAACGTCCGAAAAATACTTCTACAAATACATACATGCTCGAACATGATTTATATTATGTATGACGCCATCTATAACTTAATAGTCATCAGGATTATCGAGGTGTTATATTCCCCCCCTTAAATAGGATCTGTCCTCGAATCCTATTTAAAAATGGAATTATGGAATCTGTCTAGGCTTGAAATTCTTGATGCTAAATATCTTACCACAAGTCACAGGATTCACATGCTATTTTCTAAGTCACCAACTTTCAACTGACTCATACTCATAACCAACTCTGTCTTATCAACTATATCACGCTACTTCCCGACGACCTTCCATATACTATCATTATACCATGGAATTTTTTGGGTTTGATTTGACTTAATAACTAAGATCTCTGTCAAACTGTTTACTTACCATTTGGTTAATAAACATACATACTCTTTTATGACCTTAACATCTGCTTATATGTAACATCTATTACTACGCTCGTACACACTACACCAAAGTCTGTAAGCTTTAATGAATACTCCATTGAATTCTTAACTGGGAAGTAATTCCTCATTCTCATTCCATGACACTTCTGCTGAGTACTCTACACTACCGTCATGCTTCAACTATTTCCATCCATCAAAGAAACCCCATCTCTAGACCTCTAGTTATGCTCAACATTCACTAACTCGATTATTTGTGTGAATTATCAGTTCTAAAAATGATATTATATTTGTGGAATACCGTCTCATACATCTTAGTTCCATTCTGGTTTGAAACATATTATATCTCTTGTCATGACAACATTAATCCTTAAATATCACTTGGGAATTCTGTTACATTTCACGTCTAAGGTATCACTATTGTACTTTGTACTACACTCAATGACCTTCATTTCCCTATGACTTGATTATACCTCAAGTTCTTCACCTTCTCTTTATAATATAGTCTCTTTAATGACCTTATTAAATATATCATTAAATATATCTTACTAGGTATTTCCTTAGCGCCATATACTAGATTTTATTCTCATATCTTAACTATTTAACTCTCTATTTTCTTTGCTGAGTTTCAACTATTATCTGTTATGACCTTCATGTTCTTCTATTTCTGCCTATCTGTGGGGTTTAAGACCTTATAGCTCATGGTCAAATTCTTCATGTACTTATAGCTTACTATTGTTGTTTACCGATGCCTTTTATATTCCGGACATTAAAATTGGGTGGATTTTCTGGCGGTCCTTCTTAATTAGCTAAGAATTCAGGGACAAGGTATCTATGTTAAGCTTAACTATGTGTACACTTGTTCTTAAGCTGTATTCTTTCCTATTAATGTTGATGCTAGCAATTCGGTTCTGGTTAATGTTCATACCATTTTCGTAACTTTAAATTTATTGCTAGTATAAATATGGTTAACCATCTTTTACACTGACTTGTTCTCTTTGTCTGGTTGCATTATAGGATAACCCACTTTCAGTTATCCTCATAGTCTTATTCTATAAGGTATTTTCTCGGTCTCAATAATATTCGTATACATGGTTTCCTTGGCCCTTTTTATGTTATACTTCAATAAATATGTTTCAAGCCATCCTGAGCATTATTCATAGCGGTGCGCTACGAAGGGAAACATACGGGCTATACTCGTTTCTCACTATTATGCCTACCATAATATATTCTATTGATATCTTTTTTTCTTTAATTCCTAAATGGAAAAGTTTGTTGCTATAGGTCCTTAGTCATGTCTAACACTGTCACTTATGTATACTTGTCCTTGTATGACTAATACTTCCTCTTTTCATCGTTTCATCTAGGCAACTCCTCTTCTTAATCTTTTTCTTAGGGTTATTTTCCTCTTCTTTGCTGCTCTATTCTATACCTAGAATTTATGTGATCAATATCTCTGTTTCCTTATCTGAGGAGTATTATCTTTCAAATGTCTCTTACTTTACTTTATTGAATACTATACTACATCACATATTCACTTGCTTCTAGCAATATCATCGGAACGGACATGGAGGTTCATCTTTAATTGTTGTTGTCTAACGAGGGTTGAGAGGGTGGGGTTGGTCCTGAAGTCTTCTCGGTTGTGGTAGTCTCACTAACTATGTGTGTTATAGTTGCTCATGATGTACCTTTATATTCCTAGAATTTATTTATTTACATAACTGATGTTGGGCTCCCACACTATGGGTACTGCTGCTAAAAACTGCCTGAATTATCTCCTTCAACTTTACTCTTGATTATTTTCCATCTATTGATCACACTATCTTTTACTAGGAACCTTCTTAAGGCTCATACTCTCTCAAAATCCTACCATACTCCCTTTGTTATTCTTTCTTTCGAAGTTTTGCTATGTTACTTCGATTTCTTCCATATCTCCGTTCCTTGAACCTCTTAAATCATTACTTCTGAGGAAACTCCATATTTTACAACAGGTCATATTATCACTACTGAACTTTTGGTTTGGCTGTTGTTCTCTTACTAATCTTTTCCTCTCTAGTATGGTGGGAAGTTCTGTATAAGTCATATATCTTACTTCTGGGGTCATTATCTGCGTTGTTTACTTTGGTTCCTTGCTCTTCTGAGCCTTTACTTCCTTAAAGACTTTTAGTTCTATGATAGGGCAGATTATCACTTCTAGATTTAGCTTGGCTTATTGGGAATTGAAACTACTCCATCTCATACAGGATGTTACTATCTTATGATTCACACCAAAATTCCTTTAAAATTCCTTGGTATGACTATCTTGTTGTCTCATGATTTGCCTTTCCCATAGGTTTTCTTCTTTACTTGTCCAAATCCTTATTAGGCACTAAGTTGAGGGGTGACTACATGCGTTTTATAGAGGTTTGAGAATACTCATTATTGTTACTTGTCTAAATTCAGTGATGGTCTGTTATGTGTCTATACACTTACTAGGGTCGAGGCTATTGGAAAGAAGAGTTATCATTCATTTTGTTGGAATCACGTCGATTACTCTATGTTTTAGGATCCACAACTTTATCAACCATTCTGAGATCTCCATTTACATTACCGTCCTTAAGCTATGTTATCTATGTTACTCTATGTACTTAAATTCCTTATTACTTTCTACATCCTTCTATATTATTTACTCCCATGACCTATCTCTAAGTGTTAAGCCATATTACCAAGCCTAGTGGTAATTCATTCTTATTGGCTACTTTCTAGATCTCTACTCTCTACTCTTCCTCCAGACTACAACTATGCCATTTAATCTTACTACTCGTACTGGTACTCTTGCTATCTCCTGAGTATCTCAAATCTCATTGGTCTGTCTTTTTGAACTTACACGGACTTCTACTGCATTGGTCTGATCAAATAGTTTTACTGGTAGTGCAATTTGCCAATCTTGGTTTATGCCGAGTTCTTCCTTCTCTAGCCTTAGAAGCCTCATTGGTCCATTTATCGGTAATCTATCTTTCAATGTCTTCTGTTTTTGTCTTAGGATAAACCCTCATCAGGTTTCCTTACGATTATCTTTATCTATACTTGTAGAGGCCAGGACAAGCATCTGACATCTCGACGGATATCAATGTCCTTATTCTAGTACTCTGTGTCCTGATAGAGTCTATTACTCATGTAAGATAGGTATGAGATAGGCTCCGTCAGGACAGCTTCCTTAACTGGTACCACTGAAAGGTTCGAAATCTTGGTAGCTTAGGGTCGTATCTAGATTGGGTTCTTAACTAAAACAACTAATTATTTTTCCTTATGACCTTCATTTTATTTACTTACGGGCCTGGGTTTGAATGTCTAAAATCTCTATGTCCTTTTTGGTATCTCAAGTCTATTGGAAACTTCCACGACAAATGCTGGTTTCTTGCTTCTTTTGCCTTTATGGTTATTCTTTGTTATTCGGGGAACTTGCTATCTATACGAGATACTCAAAGGCTATTGGATCCACTTGGAAGAATTTTCCGAGGAGGAAAGGAATCTTATTTGGAGGGAAGAAACCTTACTTAGGTCTACTCAACATTTTACTCTTGCTCAGGCTTGCTATATTCCCTTTTACTACTATAAGTTCCGACATTTTCTTTATTATCTAATTTTGTACCTCTACCTCTTACTACCTCTAGTTACTTGAACATCTATGCATCATTCCTTACTTTTTTTATAGCTTTCTCTTCACACTCCTTTGAGTGAATATTCTCAGAACCTTACTATATATTCTCATAACTTGTCTTGAATTCTGATAATAAGCCAAGATAACTACAGAAGGATTCTCAACTTGGACAAAGAGTATAGTTTCTTTGATAAGGAAGAATATTTGAATAGCTTGGGAATTCTTACTAACCTGTCTCTAAGACTTGAGGAAGCACTCGTGGATCAGATACTGGAGAGGTAGCGCCTCACATACTAGTATCCCGGTCATACTACGTATACAAAACCCCAACACTCTACCAACCGCAGTTACTGACTCTCTAGACCATGCTCTGATACCATATTTATAACATCCATCTCCTCGGAGATGCTACCGGCAGGGAATAAGCTTTCATAACCCCCCGATCCTCTAACTTTCTAACTATGATCAATACTATTAATCTCATCTCAGACGTAAACTCATGCAAAGGGACCATTACTCATCTCAATATCATGAAGTGCAAACTAATACTCATGACTTATGTACTTAATATTATTACACTTTACAATTCTATACATGGATATTTTTAACATATTTGAAAGACTTCACATTACTATTGACTGACATGTGACTTTACTTTAACTCTGATTGAGCTGAGCTAAAGACTGCCATCAGTATCCATCCTCTCGAGCTCGTCCTCCGGGTAACCTGAAAAACAGAAACCTGGGAGTGGGGGGTTAGATCGTTTGCACGACCTAATGAGTGAACAATTTTAAAATCGAAAACTGAAATACTTTATGATAAATTCATGGTTCTAAAAATCGAAATCCTCTCAAGAAGATAATATTTTCTGAAATCTCTTTCTTATCTGAAAACACGACTATTTCTAGAAAACTATTCTGGAAATCTTTTCTATTTGTAAAACTATAAGTCTTTCTGTAAAACTGAATTCTTTCTAAAACTCTTTCATAAAACCATTATTTCTGAAAACTATATCTCTGAAAATCTTATCTCTGAAAATTTATCTCTGAAAACTTGCAGCATGAGGGCGTTATGTCTCACCGTCCCCTCATACACCTAATCTAGTGGTTGTGGGGCGTTACATCTCACTGTCCCCCAAGCCACTGAACTAGAGACAGATGTGTTGATCCATGCTATCATCATGACCCAGAATCTAGGGTCTAGGGGCGTTACATCTTGTTGTCCCCCTAGTCCTGAAATCTAGGATCTAGGGACATTATGTATCGTCGTCCCCCTAGTTCTGATCTACATGTCCATATGTCCATATCCTTCAATTCCATAAGTTACATCTGAGGTGGGTTTTTCCCTAATGCCTCCAAAATCATCAAAAGTCATACTTTTAAAGTCAAAATTTTCTAAAATATTTTTCATAACAACTGGGAATAAACTTGGCTAACGCCCTATGTGCGAGAAAGTAAGTCTTAAATCAAAAACAAAAGATAAATATCAACTTCGAAAAGAAAACAACCACTCACTGATTAACAGCTATTGCCAATGATCCTGGATGCGACTAAAGAGATTCCTACAGAAAAGCCAATCCGACCTGTATCTGAGTATGGTTAGCATATTTAACTGAGAAGCTAATCATTATCATGGATGGGGGTGAATACATATGCATACCGTATAAGGAACCTTTAGGGTGCCCTCTAACTTCCTAAGATGAACATGGAATGAAACTATTTTTTTTACGCATCGCGACGCCAGGTCCGTCGCGTCGTGACTCCCAAACAAGCTGACTGAGGCAGATAGCAACTTCCTGATACACGTTGTGATGCCATAGGTTACGCATCACGAAGCCTATATGATTCAAATCCGAGGCAGATAGCTTATTCTTACTCAATGTCGCGATGCCAGATGTTGAGAGTTGTGACGCCCACACAATTAGACCCGAGGCAGAGAGTCCCTGCTTGATACGCGTCATGACGCTGGGTGCTGAGCGTCGCGACGCTTGTCCAATTTCAGAGCCATTCATCTATTTCTTCAATGACAATGCCCAAGCAATTTCAACACCACATTCTAATCTTTAATTCAAATTAACATAAACCATTTCATATCATTAATCCAAACACAAACCATTTATTATTTTATCACCAAATCACAAAATACAATCCCCCATCACATTCATATACACAAAACTTCATTTAGTGTTAATACCATCATAACACCTTCAAAAATGCATACTAACCATGCTCTCAATGATACTTAAACAAATTCAAACTCTAGGGTATGCAAGGTGTGAATTTGGATTTTATTTTCTTTACTCAAAGCTGAAAAACAAATGAGAAGAATAAAGAGGAAATATGGTTTACCATGCTTGCAATGAAGCTTGAAAGGACTAAAAAAGACTTGAAAAATGATGATAAGAGAAGAAATTGGCATGAGAAGATTTCCACCCTTTCTCTTCACATTTTTGGGTGAGGAAGATAGTGAATAATGTCCTTTTTATAGGGCAATTGGCTGATTTTTGTAATGAAATGTGTGGTTAGGATTGTGCCACATCACCCAATCTAAGCCATTCTAGAATTTACTGTAGCAGTTATAGAAATTATGATTTTTGACCTGCTTCTGATTCGAATTTGGAAAAATTTCCAACTCAGAAGTTGTAGTCTCGGTCTTAAATTTCCGACAATATAAAATTCATAAAAATCAGAGATCGTATGAAAAACTTATGGCCTAAATAATAAGGGTTGTCTAAATTGAATCTAAGAATAAATTCCGTCTCGGAACGATAATAAATTTATCAAATTTTCGAAAAGTTATTCCAAAAACACACTCAAACATGATTTATATTATGTATTACACCATCTATAACATAATATTCATCGGGATTTCCGGGTAGTAGTCGTCGGGATTACCGGGGTGTTACATCAGTTTATTATTAGGACACGTAAATGAGGATAACTTGAAATTGACAGGAAATGTGGTTGCAATTATCTTACAATCTTCCATATCGAACCGCCGTAAGTTTTTCTTCAAGTAATTTTCATGAGAAAGCTAAATCTTCTTGTTATTTTTGTCTCGGTGTATTTGCATCCCTAGAAACTTGTTTACTGATCTCAGATCCTTCATGTCAAACTCTCTAGGTGATTGTGCTTTTAATTCTTAGACTTGGTCTTTGTTAGGGTCTTCTACCAACATTTCGTCCACAAACAATAGCAAAATAATAAATCCATTATTTACAAACCTCTTGTAATATGTAAAATGGTATGAACTGAGTCTGTTGTACCTAGAGATGGTAATTTCACCCACAAACCCGCAAACCCGTAAAAACCCACCCGCAATGGGTAGGATTTGGTAAATACTTAAGCGGGTTTGGTAATTTAAAACAAAACCTGCTACGGATTTGGTGTGGGTTTGGTAATTAAGCAAAACCATCGGATACCCACTGCGGGTATCCGCTACCCGCAAGCTTAATTTTATTTTTTATTTTATATCTTTAGGGCAAAAAAAATCCCTCATATAAAAGGACTCACTAACTTACAATTTTTGAATTCCTATCTCTTAGTATTTTTGAATTACTTTTAGTCATGGTTCAATAATTTTGATGATATGAATTTAACATAATGAAAGATATTCAGCTAGTGATTCATGTATTTAATTGTGATAATATGAATTTGACATTATGTTATAAATATTTTAAACTTTTATTTATGTGTCCTAATTTGTAAATTATCAAATACATTTTTTTTGTATGTTATGAAAAAGTATCAATATTTAATTAAAAGATTTTATTATTAAGAGCATAAAGGAATTCAATATTTTAAAAACCCGTAAAAAATCCGCTGGGTACCAGTGCGAGTTTGGTAATTTATTTTTATATGCGGGTGTGGGTTTGGTAATGAAAATTAAAACCCGCAATGGGTATGGTGCGGGTTTGGTAATTTATTTACATATGCGGTACGGGTTTGGTAATGACAAACCCGCACCAAATCCTACCCACTGCCATCCCTAGTTGTACCCAAGGCAAATAACGAAGGAATCAAATCTCTTATACCAACATCTCAACGCCTGGTTGAGACCATAAAGAGATTTTTTCAACCTGTAAATCAAGTTCTCATTGTTTATTTCAGCAAAACCTTCTGGTTGAAGCATATAAATATTTTTTTCAAGTTATCCGTGAAGAAATTCTCCAATTGTTCCAGATGTAGGTAAAAAATAGCACATATAGCCAGCACTACTATAACTGTTGTAAGTCGAAATACATGAGAAGATATCTCGTTGAAATCAATCAATTCTTTCTTAGCATATCCTTTTACCGCTAATCGTGCACGATACCGCTCCACTTGATCATTGCTATATCGCTTGATCTTGTAGACCCATTTATTACCAATGGCTTTTCTTTCACATGGTAATGTAACTAGATCTCATGTATTTTTCTGTGCAAAGTTTCTATTTTTTCTAGCATTGATTCCATCCATAAAGATGCATTTACACCATTTGTAGCTTCATGGAAAGTTGATGGCTCTTCATCCTCTATTAGAAAACAATATGTTATGTTACTCTCCGTAACGTACTTTGAGTGCCAATCTAGAGGTCTTCTCTCTCGAGTTGATTGATGAACTTCGGAAGAAACAAACTTGATTGGTTCTGGTACCTTGTGCTCTGGTGTTGCTTCAAAATAATCTGAATTTTCTTGTTCTGGATTATTTTCCACCAATATCATTGTAGTCTCTGTACTTTCTTTTGAAATGTTATCATTTCCTTCTTTTAGTAGTTGATATTATGCAAATATCACATCTATGCTAATGATGATCTTATGGGCAGTGGGATCCCATAAGCGATACCCATTTACTCCATCAGTATAACCCAAGAAAATGCATTTTCTAGATTTTTGGATTTAGCTTTGTTCTCTCTTGAGCATTGTACATCACATATACAAGACAACCAAAAATGTGAAGAGATTAGTAATCAGCTGGCTTTCCGCTCCACATCTACATCAGAGTTTTCAAATTATTTATTCTTGATGGAGATCTATTTACAACATAACATGTTATATGAACTGCTTCTGCCAAACTCACTTTGGTAGACAAGTTGTTCTGAGCATAACTCTTACTCTTTTGCAGCGTTTTATTCATCCTTTTTGCCACACCATTTTATTGAAGAGTGTATGGTATAGTAGTTTGTCTTTTGATGCATTCTTACTGACAATATGCATCCAAATCCTTGCTGCAATATTCTCCTCCATTATTTGTCCTTAAACACTTGATTCTCTTTCCAGTTTCTACTTTAATTTTTGCTTTGAATTTTTTGAAAAATGACATCACATCTAACTCGTTTTTGATCAGGTACACTCAAACATCTTCTAGAAAAGTCATCAATAAAAGATAATATTTTGCTTTCCCCAGAGATTGAACCGGTGTTTCCCAAACATCAGAGTGAATCATTTCTAAAATGGTTTTACTCCGAGCACTTGACTTGCTGAATTTTAATCTGTTTTGCTTACTTGTAACACAATGCTCACAAAACGTTAGACTAACTGCTTTCAAGAATAGATTTTGATTGATGAGAATCTTCATTCCCTGTTCTGATATATGGCATAGTTTCTGCTACCACAACATAGAAGTTTCCTCTCCAGAATCTAGTGATGTTATTGATGCAGTTGTTTCCTGAATTGAGTCTCCCAAGAGCATATACAAGTTTTCTGAGATCTTTTCAGCTTTCAATACTATAAGTGCTCATTTCACTATTTTTAATACCTCGTTTTAAAAAACGGTCTTATATTCAGGTCATCTAACTGTCCAACTGACAGAATATTTTTATTTAATCCCAAAACATATCGAACATCTTGCACAGTGCGGAAAATATCATCAAACATCTTTATTTTAATGGATTTAATCTCAGCAATTTTCAAGGCATGAGCATTGTCTAGAAAAATCGATCATTTAGTGACAAGTTCATAATAGTATAACCATTATTTCCTAGAGATCATGTGCCATGTTGCTGCAGAATCAACCAACCATGAATCACTTAGATGTTTTCTACTATCATTGGACATCATTGCTATTTCACTATAAAGTGCGCCACCTTCTTCAGAAGTACTTGCAACACATCCCTAAGATTTTATTGCAAC
The DNA here is from genome assembly GCA_019454045.1 of Zanthoxylum bungeanum. Classification (NCBI taxonomy): domain Eukaryota; kingdom Viridiplantae; phylum Streptophyta; class Magnoliopsida; order Sapindales; family Rutaceae; genus Zanthoxylum; species Zanthoxylum bungeanum. The sequence goes on along the minus strand of SKCR01026403.1, from coordinate 36,740 downwards.
ATGAGCTTTTTATGCACCATTCTTTAGATTCCAATAATCTTTCTCGACGTGCCCTTTCTTGCCACAATTGTAGTATTTAATATTTTTCTTAATTTTTGATTTCGATTAATCATGATTTTGACTCCCACTTGAGCCACGTTCCGTTGATCTCCCTTTTGTCATCGATAATGCTTCTGCTTGTTATAAACCAAATGATATGTCTTCCTTATTTTTACACCTAGACTCACCTTCTAGAGCAGCAGTAGCAACTTCGTCAAAGACTAGATTACCATTGACAGCATTACTTCTCATGTTGATGATAAGTTGATCATACGAATCAAGTAGAGTTTGAAGTAGATTCTTCACACGTTCATTTGTAGATATACTATAATCCAACACAATGAGTTAGGAAAATAGTGTATTCAAGTTGTTGATATGATTCGGCATAGATATGGACTCACTCATATGAAGAGTGTAAAGTCTCATATTCAAGAAGATCTTGTTGTATAGTGACTTGACCTCGTATAATTTAGTAAGTGCATCTTAAATTTCGTTTGCAGTCATTTTCTCTGCAACGATGGATAACATAAAATCTGTTAAGGTTAGATACAAGTTACCCATAGTGTTGGCATCCATATCCTTCAATTTTTCATCAGTTATTCTATCTGGTCTCTCACCAATTATCGCTAAACAATTGTCTTTTTTCAATATTGCTTTTATTTTAAATTACCATAGGGAAAAGTTCTCCCATTGAACTTTTCAATTTCGAACTTTCCTGCCAAGTTTCTGATAACGATCAGCTTCTCACTTGAACCGACTTTTACTATTTCACCATGAACTGTATATATGAACAGTACCTTATATGTGAATAGTACTTGACCGGTGCGTAATCACACGCATATAACGTAAGCGCACGTATCGTTCAAGTAGTATAAAAATATCAATCTCACGAGGACTTAATTCCTACTGTTGTTACTAATTATTGAATTTATTTATTTTCAAGTATCTAATTAAGGGATAAGAGAATGATTGCTTAATTGGTTGTTTGAATGTGGATTTGCTAAATAAAATTAAAAAAAAAATACACAAAAGAAAATACTAAGGAAAATAAAAAAAATACACAAATATTCAGGGTTATGATTCCACACAATATTATTCTAATGATGAATTGATTTTCTTATACATGTGAAATAAATTAGTTTGCTAACTTGGAACACGAAGATATGCAAAAGCCTTTTCCGACGGTCAGTTGCAAACACCCAAAGTAACCAAGTTACCTGAATTCATTAAGTTTAAGTTCCAATTATGGCTACCCACGCCCGATAGGCATATTCATATCCTGTAAGGAAATCTATTAAAGGGTTATTTATCCTCAAGGAAGATCGTGAGCTATTGAATCTGAGGCTGAAACCTAAAATCTTTTTTCCAAGTTCATTTTAAGTTTACCACATCAATCTTATTGGTGATCAGGCAACAAGAAGCATTAAGCTTAAGATTCAATAAACAAACTACAGAATTACCGATAATATAATTAATTCAATTATTAAGCATGTTAATATTGTGTTTCATCACTTTCCTAGAATAAAAATAAAATGATGGGGGTTAGGGGATCCACCTTTAGAAATCTCACTTTATTATAATATGGAAATTGTTAGTGTTACCCAATTAAGTTGAACCAGCCATAAAAGTGATGTTATTATTTATCCATAAATCAGCCATATAGGCGGTAATCATATGTCACCTAAAGACCGACCTATAAGCGGTGTCACATTATGTTACATAATTAAAACCAGTCATTAAGGCAATATCAACTTTTAATCCATATTATTAAATTACAATTTCCACATTATAAATTAAGTGAGATTAATCTACCTTTACTATTTCTAATTTAGAAATCTCTCTTATTATAATATATAAATTTTGCGTGATAATTACCAACCGACCAATATGGCGGTATCCATGCTTAGTCAGGTTAAAACCAATTTCAATATTACCAACCGACCAATCAGGCGGTATCCTCATTAAGTCAGGTTTTAACTAGTTTATATATTATAATTGAGGGAGATTAATATAAATTATAAAAGTAAAAAGCTTCACCATTTCCCAGCAGTAAATTAACTACTGAACATAAAAGAAAAGAAAAGTAAATAAAATAAAATAAAATAAATTACTGAAAGTAAAAGTGCATAATTAAAAGTACTAAAAGTAAAAATGCTTAATTTAAATTACAAAAACTTAAACAAACAAGATGCAATCCTTAAAGTCCTTACAAAAACCTAAGGAATGCATGATTTGAATCCTGAAATCGAGCTGAATTTATAGGCACCAATAGGCTCCACGCGTCGCGACGCACCATAAATTACGGTGACATTTGCGGATCGGCTGACACGTGTCATGGCGGCGCTGGCAACTAAATGATTATACTGATGTGGCAATGACGTGGCGATGACGTGGCGATGGTGATTGTCGGCAGCGTGTGATGGTGACACGTGGCATAAGATGATTGGTTGATGATGACGTGGCTGAGACGTGGTTAGCTGACTCGATATATGACTGATGTGGACGCCACGTGGCTGACACATGGACGACACATAGACGACATGTGGCGATGGCGATTGTCGGTAGCATGTGATGATGACACGTGGCACGGTGCACGTTAGTGGATCTGCTCTGATGTTGACACGTGGCAGGTGCACATTAGCAAAGACGCATGTTAGCAGATTTCTCATATTTTAACACGTGTCTCGGCGCATTTTAGCATGATTTGGTGCACGTTAGCAAGGTCTGGCATACGTTAGCGGTCACGGTGCAGAAGGCTTGCGCGTCGCGATGCCCAAATTACCATTTTACCATTTTTGTCTGTTTTTTCATTGTTTTGGCCTTGAATTGCTTCCAGTAAGTCCTAAAACTTTATTTATCTACAAAATAACACAAAACACATCAAAATATTTACAAAACTCAAGAAACTATACAAAATATTGGGTCAAATGAGTGAGAAATAGTGATACATTTACCACTCATCACACCCCCAAACCTAACATTTTGCTAGTCCTCGAGCAAAATAATAAAATAAAATAACATAAACATCTTTAAAATAAAATTAAGCTAAGCCACTTTCGTAGGGATCACAGTTTCATTTAGCGTATGCAATAAGCCTTTAAACCCCTAGGTGTCCCTAGTGGACGAGTTGTAGTCTCATGAGGGCTTACAACGACGATACCCACAAATGTTTGATAAAAGTAAAAAGATAGTAAAACTAATGCACACAAAAGAAAAGAGAATAAACAAGTTAGTGACTAAACATGTGAAACTTCTTATCCAAGTTAAGAGTTGTTTTATTTCTTTCTAAATTACCGAAGAAGTAAATTCGCCGATTATTTTTACCATTCTTCATATACACAGCTAACAAGATATTAATCAAATCATTGTGCCACAATATTCACAAGTGTAGTTGAAAGAAAGGTAATATTTTTTTCCTAAAGTTATATAAGATTTCACACTTTTTTTAAGCAATGGAATATTTTTCTGATTTTTCTGATTTTTATTTATTTATTTATTTATATACAATATCTTTCATCCATGTAGCGAGCTTTGGGCCAGTGACTCCCAAACCAGTTGGCTTTAGGGCACCAGGTGTTAAGACACCCCTACTGACTTAATTACTCAGACTTCAGATATATATATATATATATATATATATATATATATATATCAATATCTTTGATCCATGTAGCGAGCTTTGGGTCAGCGACTCCCAAACCAGTTGGTTTTAGGGCACTAGGTTTTAAAACACCCATGCGGACTTAATAACTCGGATCTCAGACTTTTTTTTGTATTCCATCGTTTTTTTTAGATGCTTCCTCCAATTAAACTAGAGCACTGAATATTACAAACTCATCAATTACAACTCATGTCCGTATATTACCATGTATGTTGATAATACCTGTTAACTGAGCATATGAAGATCCATTATAGTCAGTATTATTGAGAATTCACAAATTAAATAATTCAAAAGGAAATAAACAAAAGTTAACTTGTTCCAAAATAGGTTGAGATACGTCTCAGGAATAGAAATTCCTTACACATCTATCTCACACCAATTTCACCTGATTAATCAAATTAAAAACACAAAATATTTTTTTAATTTTTGTAAAAATTTTTAATTTTTTTTTGAATTTTTCGAAAATTTTTGACTAAAAATAAAAATAACAAAATATAAAAAAGATATTAGTCAACTAATCCCCTCCCTCAAACCTAAATGAGACATTGTCCCTAATATCTTAAAAAGTAGAAGAATAGTTTATAAGATAGTATATGGTTAGCTGAAATTCTACATCTAAAATGAAAATTAAAGGTTAAGATCCAAATTTATCCGATGTTTCTTACCACGATCATTATCGGACCAATTAATCTTGGAAAGTATAGGGTCAATTTGTGGTTCAAATGCTAAGATTTGGTCAATTAAATCTGGGGCAGTTCTGACAGTGAAGATGAGTCCTTTTATAGGTTTTGACACGAACCCATTTCTCCGGGCATCATCAAGAAACACACAAAGAAAATCATAAAATCCATCAGCGTTAAACTATCCAAGCAGTTTCTGGTGTATGTTCAAGTTCGCCCAATATAGCACTGTAAAAATTTCCTTCATCGTACCCAAGCCACCTGGCAAAGCAATAAAAGCATCAGCACGATTAATCATTTATACCAGTCGTTCAGAAATACCTGGTACGATTAGTTCTTCTCCGTTTGATGGTCTTATAAGATTCGCCTCTGTCAAGGGTTTTGGGATGATTCCCAAGATTTGACTGCCTCCCTCCTGTACGGCCTTTGAAACGATCCCCATTAGTCCAAGATTGCCACCGCTATATACTAAGTGCATACTCCTTTAGCTATGACTCTACCCAATTCATGTGCTGCTCCAACGTATTCTGGCTTAGAACCAACACTGGTACCACAAAACACACAGATATTTACAACTCGTCTTCTAGAAGTGGCTTCTATTTTTATGTATTTCTTTCTCAGCTCTGGATGCCTTCAAAAGTGCAATGATGAGTTGAATTTATAGTACCTGAAAAGGGTGAGTAATAATAACACAAATATCTTCCAAATGACGACTGTTAGCAAAACAATAAAAGAAATCATGAAAGGTCAAAAAGTTTGGATCCTTTCGGAGAAAATAAAAGAAAATAACAACAGAAAAGCAAATCAAAGCAATTATTAAGGAAACAGAATTGTGCACGCAATACGCTACTCGCTTGGTATATAAATCCATTAGGATGCGTCTCAAAAATCGATTCCTTACACAGCCATCACTAATGAATTAACTCATCTTTGTGATTGTGAAACACCATTCCTTTTATCTCGTTTAAATGCCCCGTTTGTGTTTTTCCCTGAAAATATCACACAAAATTAAAAACTCTACAACATGTATACATAAAATATGAAACAAAAATTATAATAAATTACATGGGTTGCCTCCCTGATAGTGCTAATTTTTTCGTCTTCAGCCAGACGTGACTGAAATCCATCTATCAAAGAGGTCTCAGCGTGGTTTTGGATGTCCGATTAAAGACAATCCCGTGAGCGTTGCTTTTGAAGGGTCTCTTCCAATGGTAAAGGGGCAAAAAGAATTTTTTCTCATTCAGTGCTTGTGCCACCTTTGTAAACTTTGTTGCTCCAGTATTTCCTGAAAATAAAGAAAGAGAATCAGGAGGTCTCGTATGATGCTTGAATTTGAATGGAAATTCCATTCCGTCAAGCTTCTGGGTGATATCTTTAATTTGTACTCCCCAAAACAGTGATGTTTCTCCTGAATGCACTAGATCTTCAATAAGGTCTGACACTTGCTCTTCTATCTGCTCTGTTTCTTGCTCCACATTTTCTTCACAAATATATTTTAAAATTTCTTTGTTCAGCTATTCATCTGTCATCTGTGAAATGCATGCTCCATAAATGTCAACCTGAGGATGTGAAGATGTGTCTGATTTTAAGTCTTCATCCTATGTGGTTGATATGACTGGTTCAAGTAGCTTTTCTTCAAACATTTGTGCAATGCAATCTCCAAGATCTTCATTTTGAGGATACAGAGTTTCAACCACAATTTTTGTTGGTACAAACAACTTTGCTTCTTGATCCTCGTCAGAGTTAGAAGAATAATAAAAATCAAATTGAGACTTTGTTGGTTCAGGCTCCTTAACTGATACCTCTGATTCTTGATACTGCTCAGCCTCGTCCTCTGTAATGATGTCATGATGAAACTCTGGATATTCTAAGGCTTCCTCAGTATTATTTTAATTTGATCCGTGAGATATGTAATTCAGGTTGTCCGTTAATTGTCTAATTTGATCTGTCATCCGCTGTATGGATGCTGCTTGACTCTGAATTTGTGCATCAAATTGAGCTTCCCGTTCCTCGAACCAATCTTTGAACATGTCAATCAATTGATCTTCCTCTGATGGTTCTGGTTCTTGATGAAGATCAGAGATGGATGGTGGATAAGATGGAAAATGTGGTTCAGTGAAATATGTTGGTTCTTCATGAATGGGTTTTATGGCGGAAATCCGGTAACGCATCGAAATAGTGGAAAATCAAAATTTTCCGATTTCAAAATTTTTCTCGGATCAATTAAATAAACTTATTTATTTAATTATCCAATTATCAAATGCTGAAAAATTACAGAAAATATCAAATTTCTTGGTAATTACCGAATTGCCCCAAACCTTTGTAAATTGATCATTTTGGTCCAAAAGTTGTCAAATACAATTTTGGATGATTCTAAATCATTTCTAAAATATTTTTCAACACATCCAATACATCAAAATCAGATTTGCAACAAATCCCCAAACTTTTCCGAAATTGCCGAGAGCCCCCTCATTTTCGGTTTAATGCATTTTAGTCCTTTTTGTTCAAAAACAAACCAAGATCAAATCCAATCAACCCAAAATTTTACATGCACCATATACATACCATAATGCATCACATATATGAAAAGCCCCAAATTTGGAGTGGGTTAAGAATCCTAATTTTTCAATTTCACCAAATCTTTAAAATCCAATACTTTAATCCATTCAATACTTCACCAAACAAGCCTCACCATTTTGAAATAACTCTAGAACAATTCTAGGTCACCAATGAGTGGCTTAACAACTCTAGATTGGCAACTTAATTTTCCAAAAATCAAAGTAAGCCATTTAAACCATTTAAAGCTTAGTTACATGCATCAATCTTTCATACAAGTTCTCAACCAAATAAACACAAACTATAAGAGTAGAAAGAACATCAAAGCAACACAAAATGATGCTAAGCTTGTTAGAAACAATTTCCATGTTGAAGGCTTAGAAGAAATACTTACAAAAACCAAAGAATTTCAAGCCTTTTTCTTTAAGTCTCCAAGCTTCTCTCTCAACTTTTTTTGTGTTTTGTTTTAGTGTATTTGAACTTATGAAACCCTAAAAATGAAACAAACAATATATACCTATAATTTTGCTCATGGCCGAAAATGTGATAGAAATATATATCTAGCAATTGTTTCATTTAATTTGTAACTTGTCAACTTGTATTTGTAAATCATTACACTTTAATGAATTATTCAACAAAGTCAACAATTGCAACTAAGTCATTAAAATAAATATCATAACTTAGGATGTTTATATTTTTAATTAATTTAATTATTTAACAATTAAATAATTAAATAATTATTTAAATACAAATATATTTAATATATGTATTATATTTACATTAAATATCAAATACATATATATTAATGATATTAGTCAAATATCTCAATTTGACAATTAATTAATGTGTATTTGATAAAATCTAACATTAAATGCAAATACACAAAAATTAAGAAATGACTATTGAGTCCCTTCACATGTACTTTTGCGTTTAACCTTTAAACGACTTATAAATAATCAGAATTATTTATAAATGTTGCCATAGTGCTCTACGAGTATATTTCATTAGTGAGACTCTCTAGATTCAGACATATCCGTCACGAAATCCACTTTCGTGTCCATAATTTACCCACCCGTAAATTATGACGATCACGGATAAACTCGTTGAATCACACATGTCGAGGTCATGGCATATGTATAATTCCTCCGTCACATGTATCCGGATATATCCCAGAGATATAGATGTGAACGTCAAATCTCTATAGGGACAATCCCGTCGACGTCTCTATTAGCAATCTCAAAAAGAAAACACTCAGAACTCACTTCCAAAGTGTACCACGGGCCCATGGTTTTTATCTGATTGCTAATCATATGGACTACATATGTTCTGTACACAGAACTGATGATTCCTTTCTCGATGCACACAGAACACCCTGAGGATCTATCCACACCCAACGAACAGGCGGAGGTCTGATCTAAATAGATCGGTGACGTGACTGCCATCTAAGTGTGGAAGATGTCTCATGCACCCACAATGGTATCTCAAGTCGAAGAATCACAAATGCTACTCAACCCGAAAAGATTCTTATTGACGTTGGTGTACCATCCATTAAGAATATTCGGTGAGTCGTTCAGTGATTATCTGCTATAAACACCTACACGTCTATACGAGTCTCCAAGACTCTTGGTTCATTGAGAAACCATTGGAATCATGAATTCCAGTATACGACATGTACTGGTCTCAACGGGTTTACTTTACTGACCAAGTAGTGTAAACCTTGACCAGTAACTGTCTAAGAATGACAACGTCATGATACAACTCAATGTCATTTGCGACGCTTTTGCAACAGTATCATGACTAGTCATCCTAAGTTCAAATACGTCTTTACCATATTAAAAGATATATTATATTATGGAAACTGCTTATATTATTCATAATAATAATGTTTTACAGTAGTATTCTCAAAGAAATACAACCGGGAATTGGCGCTCTGAGCATCAACTCCAACAAAATCTCCCACTTACTCTAGTGCCAATATCGATTGTATTTAATACCCATCGACTCCACGTGTTTATCAAACAACTTCGGAGGTATGGCCTTTGTCAGCGGGTCTGCTACATTATCTTCACTCGGTACCTTGTACACGATAATATCCCATCGCGACACAATCTCTCGAATGATGTGGTACTTTCGTTCCACATGCTTTGACTTCTGATGCGCCATCTGTTCCTTTGCTTGCACAATGGCTCCAGTATTATCACAGTATAACGGAATCGCATTCTCGATACTTGGGACAACTCCCAATTCTGTGATAAAGTTCTTTATCCACACAGCTTCCTTTGTAGCTTTAGAAGCTGCAATGTATTCTGCCTCTGTGGTGGAATCTGCTGTTAACCCTTGTTTGGAACTCTTCCAGCAAACTTCACCTCCGTTAAGGTAAAGACGAATCCAGATGTAGACTTTCTATCATCGGGATCCGATTGGAAGTCGGAATCTATATACCCGTTAACTTGCAGTTCACTTCCTCCATAAATTATCAACTTATCCTTAGTACTTTTAAGATACTTCAGGATATGTTTAATAGTCATCCAATGGTCATTACCTAGGTTGGACTGATATCTACTAGTTACGCTAACAGCGAAACTGATATCAGGCCTGGTACATAACATGGCATACATTATACTACCCAAATACGAAGCATAAGGTTAGTCAGACATTCTAACCTTCTCATCTTCTTTGAAAGATGAATCCCATGTCTGAACGGTATATTTGCTGTCTTACAATTACCAAAATTTTACCGTTCCAAGATCTTATATATGTACGTTGATTGGGATAACCCAATCAGTCTCCTTTGTCTATCTCTATAGAGTTTTATCCCTAACACATAGTAAGCTTCTCCCAGGTCCTTCATGGAGAATTTCTTATAGAGATATGCTTTGACGCTTTGTAACATTCATATATCATTCCCAATTATTAGGATGTCGTCAACATATAGGACTAAAAATACGACCATGCTCCCACTGGCCTTCTGAAACACACAGGATTCTTCTGAATTCTTGAGAAAACCAGACGATCTAATAATCTCATCGAATCGAAGATTCCAACTTCGTGAAGCTTGTTTAAGTCCATAAATGGACTTCTTAAGTTTACATATTATACCCGAGTTTTCGCTGGACGCAAAACCTTCCTGCTGTTCCATATAGATTTCTTCATCAAGAAATCTATTTAGAAAAGATTACTTCTAGAAATTTTACGAAGCGAGCTACGAACACATTTCGATGTTCGGTATCATAGAACAAATATCCCCTCGTATTCGAAGGATATCCGAAAAACCTAAACTTTTGCCTTCGAGGTGAAAGCTTATCTTGCTGAGTCACCCTAACATAGGCAGGACAACCCCAAACCTTAATGTAACTAAGTTTTGGTCTCCTATTGTACCATATCTCATACGGAGTCATATGAACAACTTTTGAAGGAATCTTATTCAAAATATGTGCAGCTGTTAAAAGAGAGTATCCCCATAAGAAATAGGACAAATCTGTGAAACTCAACATTGATCGGACCATATCCAATAAAGTCTGATTTCTCCTCTCAGACACTCCATTGTGCTGTGGAGTCCCTGGAGGAGTATATTGAGCGAGAATCCCATTCTCTTTCATATAATCAATGAACTCATCACTCATATATTCTCCGCCTCGATCACATCGAAGGCATTTAATATATTGATCAGTTTGTTTTTCAACTTCATTTCAGAACTCTTTGAACTTTTCAAAAGTTTCTGATTTATGTCGCATCAAATAGATATAACTGTACTGTGACAGATCATCGGTAAAGGTAACGAAGTACGAATAACCACTGTGAGCTGTCTGACTTAGTGGACCACATACATCAGAATGTACACGTTCCAGTAAGTTAATGGCACAATGTCCAACACCTAAAAATGGGGCTTTGGTCATCTTACCATGAATACACGATTCACAAGTTGGATATGATTCAATGGTGAGATCTGGTATCAAACCATTCCTAACCAATTGGGCATGGCGTTTAACGCCTATATGACCTAGCCGCATATGCCAAAGTTTAGTATTATTAACAACTGGTAAACTACGTTTATTAACTCCAGTATTTAAAATATCTTTAGAAGTTTGCAATGTATAATGACCATATTGGTTTTGACAACAAAGGATTTGAATATTACGCTTATCATATAAATACAAAGAACATTCTTAATATTAATACGATAACCTTCAATATCCAATACAAAAAGAGATATAATATTAGCTACACATCCTGGTACAAAATGGCAGTCATATAACAAAAGTGTCTCATTCAGCAAATGGATCTCGCATACTCCCACTGCAACTGCATCCAGAGAGTCTCCACTCCTGAATCGCAATTGCATCTCTCCAGGCTTTAGTTTCCTATTTTCCTTCAGCACCTGCAACGAATTGCAAATGTGAATAGGACAAGCAGAATCTAAAATCCAGCTGGATGTAACGTCTTCACAAGCCAAAGAGATATCAATAACTGGAAAAATAAATGTACCTGATGTAGATGCTCTCTCCTTCCCTAGCTGGGCAATGTAGTCAGGACAATTCCTTTTCCAGTGCCCGACTTTGCTGCAGTGATGGCACTTGTCATCGGAAGCCCACTTGGGCTTTGCTATCTTTCCTTGCGGTTGAGAACCGAAACCCTTCTTCTTCTTCGCTTTCGTATTCTTTCCTTTTGACCAGGTTTATGAAGAAGTATAAAGTGAAGTAGGTTTCGGAGGGCGAGTCGGTACTCACTTCCTTAAGTCCTCTTCCGCCGTGAGCAGCATCCTATGCAGCTCATAGTAGGTACAGATAATCCCATTCATGTTGAAGTACATCACGAATTGGCGATATGAAGCTGGGAGAGAACCAATAATGACACTCGTACCGAGAAGGTCATTCAGAGGGAGATTATGTTGCCTCAGTTGTGTTGGGGTTTTATTGGGAATTACAAGGTTAGCGCAGCGGAACGCGGAAAAACGATTTTTCCGATTTCAAAAATTTTTCTTGGAATAATTAAATAAACTTATTTATTTAATTAACCAATACTTAAATTATGAAATATAACCCAAGAAATCATATTTCTTTTAATTATAAAATTACCTCAAACTATTGTAAATCAATTATTTTAGTTTTAAATATGTTAATTACATATTTAATTAATTCCAAATTAATCCCAAAATAATTTTTACAATTTTTCTACAAAACCAGAAAACTTTTCAGATTTGCGCCAACAGCCCAGTTTTTTCTGTAATTACTGAAACAGCCCAAAACTTTAGTTAATTACAATTTGGCCCAATTTGTTCAAAATACATCAAGATCAAATCCAATTAATCCCAAATTTTACATGTATCAAATATACATCAAATTAAAGCATATATATGAAAAGCCCCAAAATTTGAGTGGGTTAAGAACCCTAATTTCACAAATCACTCAAATTGGGCAATTTACACTAAATTAATAAAATTCAATACTTTAATCTTCAAATTACCACAACAATTAATTCTCACCATCATGAAATTAATCAAGAATAATTCTAGGCTAATTATGAACGGCTAATTAACTCTAGAATGACAACTTTAATTTTCTAATTAATTTATTAAGCTTAATTACATTAATAAGCTAATAAATTAATTCTACATGCATAAACACATCCAACAACCATCCAACAAATTTAATTACAAAATAAAAGAGTAGAGGCATGTTCTTAACAACACAATTGAAGTTAAGAATTATTGAAACATTTTTCATGTAGGAAGAAATGTGAAAAGAACTTACAAAATCAAGTTTTTGCCTTTGTTTTTCTTTCTTTTCCTTTTTCTCACCAAATGCTCTCAATTCTTTCTTTTGTAATTTTTTTTGTTGTTGTTGCGTGAGTTCATCAAAATGAATCAAAACCATTTTTTATCAGTGTTGCACTCAATTGCCGAATTTAGACTTTAAAAAATAAATAACAATTATTAATTTTTGTTAAAAAATTATTGGTCCACATTTTAATAATTTAAAGTCACACTTTAATTTTGATAAAGTTATCAAAAAGGTGTTCCAATAATAACTTGCCATTTCCAACTTTAAAAAAGTTGAAATCATTACTAAAGATATTTATTTTATAAATTAATTTAATTATTTAACAATTAAATAATTAATTAATAAATTTAAATATCTTAAATATATGTATTATATTTACAATAAATATCTCAAATACATATATTGATAATATAAGTCAAATATCACAATTTGATATTTTATTAATGTGTATTTAATAAAATCAAGTATTAAATAAAATGCACATTAATATTGGAAATGACCGATAAGTCCCGATTGCATGTATTTTTCGTTTAACCATTAAACGAGTTATAAATAATCAATATTATTCATAACAGTTGTCCTAGTGCTCTACGAGTAAATTTCATTAGTGAGACTCTCTAGATTCAGACATATCCGTCACGAAATCAAATTTCGTGTCCATAATTCACCCACCCGTAAATTATGACGAACAAGGATAAACTCACTGAATCATACAGGTCGAGGTCACTGCATACGTATAATCCATCTGTCACACGTATCTGGATTAATCCAGAGATATAGATACAAACGTCATATCTCTATAGATATAATCACATCGACGTTTTTATTAGCAATCCCTCAAATAACACTTAGAACTAATTTCTACAGTGTACCACGGGCCCATGGATTTAACAAATTGCTAATTCCATATTGAATACCTATGCTCTGTATACAGAGCTGACGGATCATATCTTGATACACACAGGATATCCTGAGCATCAGTCCACACCTAACGAACAGGCGAAAGTCTTTACCATATTAAACTGTCTAAGAATGACAACGTCATGATACAACTCAATGTCAGTTGCGACGCTTTTGCAACAGTATCATAACTAATCATTCTAAGGTCAGTTACGTCTTTACCATATTAAATAAGAAGTTATATAAAAGAAACTGTTCATTTTATTCATAATAAAACGTTACATTAGTATTTACATAGAAATACATAATAAAATTGGCGCTCGGAGAACCAACCCTAACAAGTTGATCAATCAAATCAATCATGTGAAGAACATGCGAGCTCACAGCTTGCCCCTTGTCCAGTCGCGCATGGAATAGTTTCATCGCAACTTTGTGAACAACAACTTGTTCTTGGTTCTGAAACGATTCTCGCAATCGCGTTATCATATTATACGCATCTAACATGCCATAGTTGTAGGCACTGCATTTTTGCACATAAGTCCCTATGATGAGTCTCATTTGGAGACACTACCTTTTAAGTCACGGAAGTCGCGGGAAACGGACGTCGGAATGGGAAATTCAGAATAAGTACGTCATCAGATTCATTTCACAAGTTCATTGTTTTTCGTTCGTGCTGCGTTCGTGGCCACGTTCGAACGTCAAGCAGATTGCGGGAGTTCGTGTAGCGTTCGAATCGGTGTTCGAACGGCGTCGGTATTTCTGGTTTTGCTGCTAGCCTCACACCCAAGCCCAATTAGCCCACCAAAGCCCATAAAACACATTCAAATTAATAAAACACATATTTAACACATGGGGAATTAAATAAAATCTAAAAATCATATACCAAATTAAAATAAATATCAAATAAAATCATGCCTAATTAAAATCAATCAAGATTATTATATTCCTAACTAAACAAATTGTATGCCTAATCAAACAAATTAAATATATTAAATTCCTAATTAACCAAATTTTATCCCCCAATCAATCTTAAGTTTTCCTTGTTTAACACCAAATCATATCCCCTTTTAATGCACCAAATCCCTTCCTTGTCAAGCAAGGATTCACTCATCCTCTTTGCCTATAAAAACAAAGCTATTCCAACCTTTGAACCCCTCCTGACTATTCACGCAAAATACAAAGAAAAAACATAGCAATCCACACCTGATACACAAGAAAAAGAAGCAATGAATTTTCTCTCCTCCTCCTCCCTCCATAGCCGAATACACAGCCCTTAAACACCCATGCATTACCGAAAATCACAGCCCTTAAACACCCTTGCATTATCGAAAATCACACCCCCTAAATTCCCAAAACGGTAACTAAAAAAAACTGCACTTTTAATCCCTAAAACAGTAACTAAAAAACCGCACCTTAAACCTTCAAAAACATCCAAAAACAGTAGCCTAAAACACCAAACAGTGACCGAAATACAGCAGCAAAATAGCAGCAAAACAGCAGCAAAACGGAGGGGAAAACATAAGCCCGAACAGCGAAGCAGTGAAGGGAAACGTTAAACCAGTGAAGCGGAGGAGTTGCGGAGCATCCACCCTTCCGACGACCGTGTACAGTACTTCCGAAAGTCGACATAAAAGGTTAGACCTGAGGGCACCTTTCTCATTAGTTTATATTAATCTTTTAATTGTTTATTGAATTTTATTCGCATGAGAATCATTGCATAATGTGTGTTGTGGCCCTTGAATGAATGAAAATGTGTCGCCTTGATGAGCGGAAAATATATCAATATTTACCGTCCCTTTAACTTAATATTTTGTTTAGTTTCTCGGGTTTGATGAACGTTTTGATGTGTTTTAGTTTATTTTGCAGATAAAATAATATCGGATCTCAATGAAATCATTTAGGACGAAATATGGGTCAAATAAGGGCAATTATTGGACTTGATATTTTAATTTTGGAGATTGGAAACTTGAAAGGGCGTTTTTGACGAAGTGCAGTTTTGGAAATTCCAGTTTTGCGCATCTGTCGTATTTTGGGCATAACTTTTTACTCCGATATCGGATTGAGCTGATTCAAGTTCCAGATTAAAGAAGACTCAAAGATCTACAGCTTTGAAAGACAAAATAATTTCTAATTCTGACGATTTCATGCCCGAAATTGATGAACCATCCAGAAGTGTGTTGTGTGTAATTATTAAAGTCACTTTCAATCATTTTCAAAGCAAAAAATAAATTAATAAATAAATAATAAAAATTATCAAATCATCACCAAACATGATAAGAGATTAGTGGAACAATTAATAATGGATTTGGTGGAGCAATTAGTGGAACAATTAATAATTGATTTGGCGGATGATTTGATGGAGGCAAAATTTTGCCTATAAATACCAAGCCATTTCATTTGTAAAATTCATACTTTCTTCTAAGGAATTCCTTAAGAATACTAAGAAGATTGTATCTTGTTTGTTTATTTATAGCTTTTAGTAATTAATTTCCGTTTTCGCACTTTCTTTTCTTTACTTTTCAGTTTTTACTTTCCGCAATTTACTTTTACGCACAGTACTTTTCTTTCTTTAATTTTCAGTTTTTACTTTTCAGTAATTTACTTTTCAGCAATTTACTTTTCAGCAATTTACTTTTCCGCAATTTACTTTTCAGCAATTTACTTTCACTAATTTACTTTCAGCATTTAATTTTCAGTATTTAATTTCAGCATTTACTTTCAGCATTTACTTTTCAGTATTTAATTTTCAGTATTTAATTTTCAGTATTTTACTTTATGTCTTTTATTTTATTTAAGTTTTTTTTACTACCCATAAATATGTGTCGTAACTAAGCCAGTTATCTGGGGTTGTGATGAAATCCAATATCACCGGTTTATAAGGGCTTAGATTATAGCTTGGGTAATATAAAGATTTATTTATTGAGTCTTAATCTTAATGCTTTTTCATTAACTGGTCATTAATAAAATTGAAATGGGAAACTTAAAATGAACTAGACATAGGGATTTTAAGTTTAAGACCTTAGACTCAATAGTCCACGATCTTCCTTGAGGATAGATAACCCTTTAATATATTTCCTTACAGGATAGACATATACCTGTAGGGCGGGGGTAGCCATAATTGGAACTTAAACTTAATGAATCCAGATAATTTGGTTGACATAGACATATGGTTCAATTGGGTTAAACTGGGTATTTGCGTCTGACCATCGACATAGGCTTTTGCATAATTTAGTGTTCTAGGTTAGTAAACCGATTTATTACACAAACATAAAATAACCAATTCATCTTTAAAATGATATTGGAAGAAATCACAACCCTAGATAGTTTTTAATATTGAATTTTCTTAAACCAACATTCGAGCAATTTTATTTACTTGTTTTTAAATTCAAAACCTTTATCATTTCAAATCAATCAATCAACCTGTTAGATACTAGTAATCATTTGACCTCATAAAATTAATAGATTAGGTATTAAGTCCTCGTGGGATCGATACTTTTTATACTACTTGAACGATACGTGCGCCTGCGTTATATGCGTGTGTAAGCACCGGTCACGCCTCTTGTGGTATATAGGATGGAAACCCAGACATAAATTTCATAGCCGATTCCGAATGGACGATAGTATGATATGTGCTCGTGATACAACTCCACGTACCACTTGAGTATACGGTACATATTTTATTTCACGTTATCTTGATTTGTTTATTATCGTTATTTATTTTCTGCATGTTATTTGTTTGATTAATGATGAGGTCAAGCGCATGGGCTTAGTAAGTGCGATTAAAGGTCCTCTATTTCGAGGGGTTAAAATCCTTTACCACGATTCTTCACCGCGCCGGACGATGTATATTCGGTTGAATGTGAGATGTGTTCAATCGGGTATACGAAGTCCGATATTGTTGTTTCTTTTATCTCTTATATGCATTGTGTTATTATCGCATGGGCTTAGTAAGTGCGATTAAAGGTCCTCTATTTCGAGGGGTTAAAATCCTTTACCACGATGCTTCGCCGCGCCGGACGATGTATATTCAGTTGAATGTGAGATGTGTTCAATCGGGTATACAAAGTCCGATATTGTTGTCTTTATTTCTTATATGCATTGTGTTATTAGCGAATGGGCTTAGTAAGTGCGATTAAAGGTCCTCTATTTCGAGTGGTTAAAATCCTTGACTACGATGCTTTGCCGCGCCGGACGAGGTACACATGATTGGATGAGAATGAGTTCAATCGGACACGTGAGGTCCTACATTGTGGATTTGTTTGTCTATGTATGTGTTGCATGCATCAGGTCTGGTTCCGTTCGAACGCATTCTCGAACGCTATACGAACGTGAACCTTATGTTTACTGTTCGAACGCATTTTCGGATGCTACTCGAACGCCCATGCATTTTCGTAGTTGTATCATGCATCAGGTCTGGTTCCGTTCGAACGCGTTCTCGAACGCTATACGAACGCGAACCTTTTGTTTACTATTCGAACGTGTTTACGAACGCTACACGAACGCACACACACTGAACTGAGTCCTTTTCATCATATTCTTTGCGTAGTTGCCCCTATCATTTATCCCTTTGTATTACGAATCTGATTACCTCTTTTCATTACGCATGATTATGCAATTGCCATTTATTTGTATTCCCCACATGTATGAGTACAATGTGCTTATTAAGTTGTATGCTTGCCGTATGTTAATTTACGTTTATGCATGCAAATTCAGACATAGATTATATACAAATAGGTTGTATGCAAATTTGGACATAGATTGTATGGAAATAGGTTGTATGCAATTTGGACATAGATTGTATGCAAATTTGCACATAGATTACATGCAAATAGGTTGTATGCAAACATGAAAAATGTGTTATATGAACTTAGATATGAGCTTTGTACCTATGCATGCGAACTTAGGAGTAAATTATCCTTGGAAATAAATGTTGCTTAGGCTTGGTTGAATTATCGCACAAATCATTTTATTACAAGTGGCATAAGTAAGGAACTATTCTGAACCCAACGGTTTGAGTTCTTCCCTTGCGAGGGGTGAGTGCGGCCTTAAATCTTTGTCCCGGTTCACACCGGGTGGCGACTCCATTATTCTCCGGTTTAGTCCCATACGGGCTACTCCCTTGCATTACCAAAAATCACAGCCCTTAAACACCATTGCATTACCGAAAATCACACCCCCTAAATTCCCAAAACGGTAACTAAAAAAAACTACACTTTTAATCCCTAAAACAATAACTAAAAAACCGCACCTTAAACCTTCAAAAACATCCAAAAACAGTAGCCTAAAACACCAAAACAGTGACCGAAATACAGCAGTAAAAACAGCAGCAAAATAGCAGCGAAATGGAGGGGAAAACAGCAGCCCGAACAGCAAAGCAGCGAAGGGAAATGTTGAACCAGTGAACCGGAGGAGTTGCGGAGCATCCACCATTTCGACGACCGTGTACGGTACTTCCGAAAGTCGACATAAAAGGTTAGACCTGAGGGCACCTTTCTCATTAGTTTATATTAATCTTTTATGCATAATGTGTGTTGTGGCCCTTGAATGAATGAAAATGTGTCGCCTCTTGTGGTATATAGGATGGAAACCCGGACATAAATTTCATAGCCGATTCCGAATGGACGGTAGTATGATCTGTACTTGGGATACAACTCCACGTACCACTTGAGTATACGGCACATATTTTATTTCACGTTATCTTGATTTGTTTATTATCGTTATTTATTTTCTGCATGTTATTTGTTTGAGTAATGATGAGGTCAGGCGCATGGGCTTAGTAAGTGCGATTAAATGTCCTCTATTTCGAGGGGTTAAAATCCTTTACCACGATGCTTCGCCACGCCAGACGATGTATATTCAGTTGAATGTGAGATGTGTTCAATCGGGTATACGAAGTCCGATATTGTTGTTTCTTTTATCTCTTATATGCATTGTGTTATTAGCGCATGGGCTTAGTAAGTGCGATTAAAGGTTCTCTATTTTGAGGGGTTAAAATCCTTTACCATGATGCTTCGCAGAGCCGAACGATGTATATTCGGTTGAATGTGAGATGTGTTCAATCGGGTATACGAAGTCCGATATTGTTGTCTTTATTTCTTATATGCATTGTGTTATTAGCTCATGGGCTTGGTAAGTGCGATTAAAGGTTCTCTATTTCGAGGGGTTAAAATCCTTTACCACGATGCTTTACCGTGCTGGACGAGGTACACATGATTGGATGAGAATGAGTTCAATCGGACACATGAGGTCCTATATGGTGGATTTGTTTATCTGTGTATGTGTTGCATGCATCAGGTCTGGTTCCGTTCGAACACGTTCTCGAACACTATACGAACGCGAACCTTCTGTTTACCATTCAAATGCATTTTCGAACGCTACTCGAACGCTCAAGCATTTTCGTAGTTGTATCATGCATCAGGTATGGTTCCGTTCGAACGCGTTCTCGAACGCTATACGAACGCGAACCTTCTGTTTACCATTCGAACGTGCACGCATTTTCTTAGTTTTATCATGCATCAGGTCTGGTTCCATTCGAACGCGTTCTCGAATGCTATACGAACGTGAACCTTCTGTTTACCTTTCGAACGTGTTTACGAACGCTACACGAACGCACACACACTGAACTGAGTCCTTTTCATCATATTCTATGCGTAATTGCCCCTATCATTTATCCCTTTTGATTACGAATCTGATTGCCTCTTTTCATTACGAATGATTGTGCAATTGCCATTTATTTGTATTCCCTACATGTATGAGTACAATATGCTTATTAAGTTGTATGCTTGCCGTATGTTAATTTACCTTTATGCATGCAAATTCGGACATAGATTATATACAAATAGGTTGTATGCAAATTTGGGCATAGATTGTATGCAAATAGGTTGTATGCAAATTTGGACATAGATTACAAGTAAATAGGTTGTATGCAAACATGAAAAATGTGTTATATGAACTTAGATATGAGCTTTGTACCTATGCATGCGAACTTAGGAGTAAATTATCCTTGGAAATAAATGTTGCTTAGGCTTGGTTGAATTATCGCACAAATCATTTTATTACAAGTGGCATAAGTAAGGAACTATTCTGAACCCAACGGTTTGAGGTCTTCCCTTGCGAGGGGTGAGTGCGGCCTTAAATCTTTGTCCCGGTTCACACCGGGTGGCGACTCCATCATTCTACGGTTTAGTCCCATACGGGCTACTTCGTACTCCCAACCGAGCCGCGAGCCCGGAACAGAATGCGTCACCCAGTTTCTGTGTTCCCACAGTAGTATTGTTTCTTGAGTCCCGGTGTCAGCGAACTTAAGATGTATGATTTAACTTTTAAATCATCATCCTTCCAAGATTGGAAAACTTCGCGTTCCTCCGGTGTTGTGTCCTCTGCCACAGCAAGGGGCAGCGGACCCTCAAGAACATATCTCAACTTCTCGGAATCAATGACGATCCTCAAATCCAAGTCCCAATCGGGGAAGTTCTCAACGCCCTTGAGTTTGTTCGCATCTAACATAAGCGCAAACTGATTAGTGGATGGTGCCGCCATCGTAAATCTATTATATAGATTACGAAAAACGGTTAGCAGAAATAAAGCAGTTTCAAATAATATCAAAAGGCATTAACTAGATCATGGATTTTTAATCTAAAAATGCCCCTCCCACTAAATCATGCAATATTGTAATCCCCAAACAGAATACAAAGATTTAATAATTAAATTAAATACAAATAGTGATAGGTGGATCTCATGAATATATTTCAGCTCACAGCAGAGGCACGGTCTCGCCTACGTATATTCATCGGGTAGACAACTCCCTTGTCAATCACTCAATAGTGACTCATGGATTTCTGGTCCTGGTCGTTTCTCGTTGTGACAGCTAGGGCACGTTCACAAGGAGACGTACCAAGGTTAAACTCGTCAATGATAAACTCAAGCTAATTGCGTAACCCTGACAGGTAGGGCACGTTCAGGATTCCGCTTTCGCTTGAATTTATCTAGTATATAATATACATCCGGCATAAATAAATCTCTATCGGCTACACCCTCACAGCAGAGGCACGGTCTCGGATGTAGTCACGGAAAAATATTCATAAAACGTATTGACAAGACGGACCATGTAATATGCATCAAATACATAATTACTATTAAACCTTATTAATTAGGGATTTTCCGCAAAAGATTCTTTTTAATTTATTTAATCAAATTAAATAAAAAAATGCATGTAACATGTAAAGATTAAATTAAACATTGAATTTAAAAGGCATAATCATATTATGGTGGCCAGAATCAGACTCGTTTTGATACCATTTTGATGGGGTTTTATGGCGGAAATCCGGTAATGCAGTGAAATAGTGGAAAATCAAAATTTTCCGATTTCAAAATTTTTCTCGGATCAATTAAATAAACTTATTTATTTAATTATCCAATTATCAAATTCTGAAAAATTACACAAGAGATCAAATTTCTTGGAAATTACCGAATTGCCCCAAAACTTTGTAAATTGATCATTTTAGTCCAAAAGTTGTCAAATATAATTTTGGATGATTCTAAATCATTTCTAAAATATTTTTCAACACATCCAATACATCAAAATCAGATTTTCAACAAATCCCCAAACTTTTCTGAAATTGCCGAGAGCCCCCCCTCTTTTCGATTTATTGCATTTTAGTCCCTTTTTTTCAAAAACAAACCAAGATCAAATCCAATCAACCCAAAATTTTACATACATCATATACATAACATAATGCATCACATATATGAAAATCCCCAAATTTGGAGTGAGTTAAGAACCCTAATTTTTCAATTTCACCAAATTGTCCAATTTCACCAAATCTTTAAAATTCAATACTTTAATCCATTCAATACTTCACCAAACAAGCCTCACCACTTTGAAATAACTCTAGAAAAATTCTAGGTCACCAAGGAGTGGCTTAACAACTCTAGAATGGCAACTTGATTTTCCAAAAATCAAAAGTAAGCATTTTAAACCATTTAAAGCTTATTTACCTGCATCAATCTTTCATACAAGTTCTCAATCAAATAAACACAAAATATAAGAGTACAAAAAATATCAAAGCAACACATAATGATGCTAAGCTTGTTAGAAATAATTTCCATGTTGAAGGCTTAGAAGAAATACTTACAAAAACCAAAGATTTTCAAGCCTTTTTCTTAAGTCTCCAAGCTTCTCTCTCAACTTCTTTTGTGTTTTGTTTTAGTGTATTTGAACTTATGAAACCCTAAAAATGAAACAAACAATATATACCTATAATTTTTCTCATGGCCGAAAATGTGGTAGAAATATATATCTAGATATTTCAATTATTTCATTTAATTTGCAACTTGTCAACTTGCGTTTGTAAATCATTACACTTTAATGAATTATTCAACAAAGTCAACAATTGCAACTAAGTCATTAAAATAAATATTATAACTTATGATATTTATATTTTTAATTAATTTAATTATTTAACAATTAAATAATTAAATAATTATTTAAATACAAATATATTAAATATATGTATTACATTTACATTAAATATCAAATACATATATATTTATGATATTAGTCAAATATCTCAATTTGACAATTAATTAATGTGTATTTGATAAAATCTAACATTAAATGCAAATACACAAAAATTAAGAAATGATTATTGGGTCCCTTCACATGTACTTTTGCGTTTAACCTTTAAACGACTTATAAATAATCAATATTATTTATAAATGTTACCCTAGTGCTCTATGAGTATATTTCATTAGTGAGACTCTCTAGATTCAGGCATATCCGTCACGAAATCCAATTTCGTGTCCATAATTTACCCACCTGTAAATTATGACGACCACGTATAAACTCGTTGAATCATACAGGTCGAGGTCATGGCATATGTATAATTCCTCTGTCACAGGTATCCGGATATATCCCAGAGATACAGATGTGAATGTCAAATCTCTATAGGGATAATCTCGTCGACGTCTCTATTAGCAATCTCAAAAAGAGAACACTCAGAACTCACTTCCAAAGTGTACGGGCCCTTGGTTTTTATCTGATTGCTAATCATATGGACTACCTATGCTCTGTACACAGAACTGACGGATCCTATCTCGATACACACAGGACACCCTGAGGATCTATCCACACCCAACGAACAGGCGGAGGTCTGATCTAAATAGATCGGTGATGTGGCTGCCATCTAAGTGTGGAAGATGTCTCATGCGCCCACAGTGGTATCTCAAGTCGAAGAATCACAAATGCTACTCAACCCGAAAAGATTCTTATTGACGTTGGTGTACCATCCATTAAGAATCTTCGGTGAGTCGTTTAGTGTTTATCCGCTATAAATACCTACACGTCTATACGAGTCTCCAAGACTCATGGTTCATTGAGAAACCATTGGAATCATGTATTCCAGTATACGATATGTACTGGTCTCAACGGGTTACTTTAGTGACCAAATAGTGTAAACCTTGACCAGGAACTGTCTAAGAATGACAACGTCATGATACAACTTAATGTCAGTTGCGAGGCTTTTGAAACAGTATCATGACTAGTCATCCTAAGGTCAAATACGTCTTTACCATATTAAAAGATATATTATATTATAGAAACTGCTTATATTATTCATAATAATAACGTTTTACAGTAGTATTCTCAAAGAAATACAACGAGGAATTGTCGATCTAAGCACCAACTCCAACACTTCGTACCTTGAATGATTTCGATAATTCTGCCACCCTGAAAGGTATATGCATTGATCGCTCGGGTGGTTACCATCGCATATTTCACATCTTCCAGTTGCGTTCTGTTGAGCAAATGTAGTATTGCTTGTTTCTTAAATCCAGTGATAATTGTTGGGCTGGACAACAAGCTCAGAAAATCGGACTGCTGCTCCATGATTTGGGGTGTATCTTCTTCTAGTAAAGCTTGTAATATTTCAATCTCCCAATAAAGATCCATGTCAACCACCTGAAAAGTAAAAGAAGGAAATAAAAATTATAGATAAAAATTAAGAAAATTAGATTCAAGTAAATTAGATAGCTTCGAAATTAATAACTCAAGAAAAATAAGTCCCCGGCAACGGCGCCAAAAAATTGACCGGTGCGTAATCACACGCGTATAATGCAAGCGCACGTATCGTTCAAGTAGTATACAAATATTGATCCCATGAGGACTTAATTACTATTGTTGTTACTAATTATTGAATCTATTTATTTACAAGTATCTAATTAAGGGAGAAGAGAATGATTGCTTGATTGGTTGTTTGAATGTGGATTTGCTAAATAAAATAAAAAAATACACAAAAGAATATACTAAGGAAAATAAACAAAATACACAAATATCCAGAGTTGTGATTCCACACAATATTATTCTAATGATGAATTGATTTTATTATACATGTGAAATAAATTAGTTTGCTAACCTGGAACACGAAGATATGCAAAAGCCTCTTCCGACGCTCAGTTGCAAACACCCAAAATAACCCAATTAATCATATTCCTATGTTAACCAAGTTACCTGAATTCATTAAGTTCAAGTTCCAATTATGGCTATCCACGCCCGACAGGTATATTCCTATCCTGTAAGGAAATCTATTAAAGGGTTATCAATCCTCAATGAGGATCGTGAGCTATTAAATCTAAGGCTGAAACCTAAAATCCATTTTCCAAGTATATTTTAAGTTTACCACATCAATCTTATTGGTGATCAGGCAACAAGAAGCATTAAGCTTAAGATTCAATAAACAAACTAAAGAATTACCCATAATATAATTAATTCAATTATTAAGCATGTTAATATTGTGTTTCATCACTTTCCTAGAATAAAAATAAAATGCTGGGGGTTAGGGGATCCACCTGTAGAAATCTCACTTTATTATAATATGGAAATTGTCAGTGTTACCCAATTAAGTTGAACCAGCCATAAAGGTGATGTTATTATTTATCCATAAACCAGCCATATAGGCGGTAATCATCTGTCACCTAAAGACCGACCTATAAGCGGTGTCACATTATGTTACATAATTAAAACCAGCCATTAAGACGGTATCAACTTTTAATCCATATTATTAAATTATAATTTACATATTATAAATTAAGTGAGATTAATCTACCTTTACTATTTCTAATTTAGAAATCTCCTTATATAATATATAAATTTTGCTTGATAATTATCAACCAACCAATATGGCGGTATCCTGATTAAGTCAAATTTATAATTATTACGAACCGACTAATATGGCGGTATCCATGCTTAGTCAGGGTAAAACCAATTTCAATAATTACCAACCGACCAATCAGGCGGTATCCTCATTAAGTAGGTTTTAACTAGTTTA
Organism: Zanthoxylum bungeanum; assembly: GCA_019454045.1. Lineage (NCBI taxonomy): Eukaryota > Viridiplantae > Streptophyta > Magnoliopsida > Sapindales > Rutaceae > Zanthoxylum > Zanthoxylum bungeanum. Next base: position 10,801 of record SKCR01026403.1, on the reverse strand, counting down.
TATATTGTAATTGAGGGAGATTAATCTAAATTATAAAGGTAAAAAGCTGTTGGGGTTTTATTGTGGAAATCCGATAACGCAGCGGAACAGTGAAAATCAAAATTTTCCGATTTCAAAAATTTTTCTCGGATTAATAAAATAACTTATTAATTTTATTATCCAATAATCAAATTATGAAATAAAACACATTAAATCAAATTTATGTGAATTTACCGAATTACCCCTTAAACCAAGCATTTTGTTTATTTTTAATCCGAAATTGTTCAAAATAATTTTGAATGATTCTAAATCATTCTAATATGAATTTAACATATCCCAAATGTCAAATACAATTAGCAAATTAAATTTCCCAAAATAGCCCAAGGCGGCGTGAGCTACCAAAGGAGGGGGAAATGTGCATTTTGCACTTTCTATGTTCAAAACACATCAAGTTGAAATCCAATCAACATAAGATTTCATATGTATCTTATACACATCAAAATACACAACATAAATGAAAAGCCCCAAATTTGGAAGTGTTTAAACCCTAAGTTTTCAATTTCTACAAATCGGACAAATTAGATCAAATTAACAAAATCCAATACTTCAATCATGTTTCTTTCATTCAAAACAAGTCTCAACACAATAAAATAACTATAGATCAAATCTAGGTCATTTAAGAGTGGGTCAACAACTCTAGATTAGCAACAAGGTTCTAAAACCATGAAAAGAATGCTAACAAGCTTATTAGCAACATCCTTTCAACTTCATACATGCTAACCCCTTCATCAAACTTTCATCCATCAAAAGCACAAAGAATAAAGAATAGAAAAACTTAAGAACATCACAAGATATGCCAAGAACAAGAGTAACATTTTTCTCTCTAATGGCAAGTTGGAAATACTTACTTAAATCCAAGCTTTCTTTGATTTTTCCTTTTCTTTCTCTCTAGCTTCTTTGCTTTCCTTTAATGGAGTTTTGATAAAGTGTTTCAAGTTAATGGAACCCTAAAATTAAAAGAAACAATATATACTCCCACATTTTGCCTTGGCCGAAAATATAGCATATATAAATATCAAGATATTTATTTTTGTTTCAATTAATTTCAACTTTATCAACTTGTCCACTTTGTTAAAATGATCATTACACTTTAATGAATAATTCAAACAAGTCAACAATTGCAACTAAGTCATTAAATAAAATATCATAAATTAAAATATTCATACTTTAATTAATTTAATCATTTAACAATTAATTAATTAATTTATTAAATACAAATATATTAAATTTATGTATTATATTTACATTAAATATTAAATACATATATATTTTATGATATTATTCAAATATCTCAATTTGACAATTAATTAATGTGTATATTTAATTAATCTAACATTAAATGCAAATACACAATAATTAAGGAAATGACTATCGGGTCCCTACACATGTATTTTACGTTTAACCTTTAAACGACTTATAAATAATCAGTATCATTTATAAATGTTGTCCTAGTGCTCTACGAGTATATTTCATTAGTGAGACTCTCTAGATTCAGGCATATCCGTCACAAAATCCAATTTCGTGTCCATAATTTATCCACCCGTAAATTACGACAATCACGGATAAACTCGCTGAATCATACAGGTCGAGGTCATGGCCAATGTATAATTCCTCCGTCACAGGTATCCGGATAAATCCCAGAGATATAGATATAAACGTCAAATCTCTATAAGGATTATTCAGTTGACTATTCTATTAGCAATCTCAAAAAGAACATTTAGAACTAACTTCTAAATTGTACCACAGGCCCATGGTTTTTATCTGATTTCTAATCATATGGACTACCTATGCTCTGATACACAGAACTGACGGATCCTATCTCGATACACATAGACACCCTGAGGATCTATCTACACCCAACGAACAGCGGAGGTCTGATCTTAATAGATCGGTGACGTGACTGCCATCTAAGTGTAGAAGATGTCTCATGCGCCCACAGTGGTATCTCAAGTCGAAGAATCACAAGTGCTACTCTACACGATAAGATTCTTAATGACGTTGGTGTACCATCCATTAAGAATTTTCAGTGAGTCGTTCAGTGTTTATCCGCTATAAACACCTACACGTTATACTAGTCTCCAAGACTTATGGTTCATTGAGAAACCATTGGAATCATATATTCCAACATACGACATGTACCGGTCTCAACGGGTTACTATACTGACCAAGTAGTGTAAACCTTTACCAGGAACTGTCTGAGAATGAAAACGTCATGATACAACTCAATGTCAGTTGCGAAGCTTTTGCAACTGCACCATGACTAGTCATTCTAAGGTCATTACGTCTTTACCATATTAAAAGATAGATTATATTATAGAAACTGCATATATTATTCAAAATAATAACGTTTTACAGAAGTATTCATAAAGAAATACAACCGGGAATTGGCGCTCTGAGCACCAAAACCCCAAAAATAATAACGATTGTATCTAATACCCATCGACTCCACGTGTTTATCAAAAAACTTAGGAGGTATGGCCTTCGTTAGCGGGTCTGCTACATTATCTTCACTCAGTACCTTGCACACGATAATATCCCCCGCGACACAATCTCTCGAATGATGTGGTACTTGCGTTCCACATGCTTCGACTTCTAATATGCCCTCGGTTCATTTGCTTGCGCAATGGTTCCAGTATTATCACAGTATAACGGAATCGCATTCTCGATACTTGGGACAACTCCAATTCTGTGACAAAGTTCTTTATCCACACAGCCTCTTTTGCAGCTTCAGAAGCTGCAATATATTCCGCCTCAGTGGTGGAATCTGTTGTTGATCCTTGTTTGGAACTCTTCCAACAAACTGCACCTCCGTTAAGGGTAAATATGAATCCAGATATGTAGACTTTCTATCATCGGGATCCGATTGGAAATCGGAATCTGTATACCCGTTAACTTGCAGTTCGTTTCCTCCATAATTATTAACTTATCCTTAGTACCTTTAAGATACTTGAGGATATGTTTAATGGCCATCCAATGGTTATTACCTGGATTGGACTGATATCTGCTAGTTACGCTAACAACGAAACTGATATCAGGCCTTGTACATAACATGGCATACATTATGCTACCCAAACACGAAGCATAAGGTTGGTTAGACATTCTAACCTTCTCATCTTCTGTTTGTGGACTCATCTTCTTTGAAAGGTGAATCCCATGTCTAAACGGTATATCTGTTGTCTTACAGTTACCAAAATTATACCGTTCCAAGATCTTATCTATGTACGTTGATTGAGATAACCCAATCAGCCTCATTTGTCTATCTCTATAGAGTTTTATCCCTAAAACATAGGAAGCTTCTCCCAGGTCCTTCATGGAGAAATTCTTACAGAGGTACGCTTTGACGCTTTGTAACATACCTAAATCATTCCCAATGATTAGGATGTCATCAACATATAGGACTAAAAATACGACCATGCTCCCACTGGCCTTCTGATACACACAGGATTCTTCCGAATTCTTGAGAAAACCAGACGATCTAATAATCTCGTCGAATCGAAGATTCCAACTTCGTGAAGCTTGTTTAAGTCCATAAATGGACTTCTTAAGCTTACATACCATACCCGAGTTTTCGCTGGATGCAAAACCTTCCGGTTGTTCCATATAGATTTCTTCATCAAGAAATCCATTCAGAAAAGCCGTTTTGACATCCATTTGCCAAATCTCGTAGTCATGATATACAACTATAGAAAACAAAATCCGAATAGACTTAAGCATTGCTACTGGTGAAAAATTTTCATCGTAGTCGACGTCAGGTCGCTGCGTGTAACCTTTTGCTACCAGTCGGGTATTGTAAGTTTCAACCTTATCGTCAGGCCTGTGTTTCCTCTTGTAAACCCATTTACAACCGATAGGAACAATTCCTTCGGGAAGCGGAACCAAGTCCCAAACTTGATTCTCATGCATTGAGTCTAACTCGGATTTCATGGCACTTTGCCATTTCACGGAGTCGATGTCCAACATCGATTCTCTATAGGTGAAAGGATCAGTCTCTTCAACAAATAGAACATCTAGACTATTTTCTTGTATCAAATACAAGCGTTCATGAGGTCTAGATACCATTTCTGACCTACGGAGTGTGTGCGTTGAAGGTCCTTCATCTACTTGAACTTCAGGTTCCTCCGTTGGTTCGTTGTTTTCAGGTTGGACTTCATCAAGCTCAACCTGTCTATGATTACCACCTTCTGACAAAAATTCTACTTCTAGAAATTTTGCGAAGCGAGCTACGAACAATTTCGATGCTCGGTATCATAAAACAGATATCCCCTCGTATTCGAAGGATATCCGAAAAACCTAAATTTTTGCCCTCGAGGCGAAAGCTTATCTTGTTGAGTCACCCTGACATAAGCAAGACAACCCCAAACCTTAATATAACTAAGATTTGGTCTCCTACCGAACCATATCTCATACGGAGTCGTAGGAACAGTTTTTGAAGGAATCTTATTCAAAAGATGTGCAGCTGTTAAAAGAGAGTAGCCTCATAAGTAATGGGGCAAATATGTGAAACTCAACATCGATCGGACCATATCCAATAAAGTCCGATTTTCATCTCAGATACTCCATTGTGCTGTGGAGTACCTGGAGGAGTATATTGAGCGAGAATCTCATTCTCCTTCATATAATCCATGAACTCACCACTCATATATCATTGCCTCGATCAGATAGAAGCATTTAATATATGACCAGTTTGTTTTTCTACTTCATTTCGGAACTCTTTGAACTTTTCAAAGGTTTCCGATTTATGTCGCATCAAATACACATAACTGTACCGTGACAAATCATCGGTAAAGGTAACGAAGTACGAATAACCACTGTGAGTAGTCTGAACACATACATCAGAATGTACGAGTTCCAGTAAGTTAGTGGCACGATGTCCAACACCAGAAAATGGGGCTTTGGTCATCTTACCCTGAATACATGATTCACAAGTTGGATAGGATTCAATGGTGAGATTTGGTATCAAACCATTCCTAACCAATTGGGTAAGGCGTTTAACGCTTATATGACCTAGCCGCATGTGCCAAAGTTCAGTATTATTAATTACAGGTAAACTACGTTTATTAATTCCAGTATTTAAAATATCTTTTGAAGTTTGCAATGTATAATGACCATGCTGGTTTGGACAACAAAAGATTTGAATATTACTTTTATCATATAAATACAAAGAACAGTTCTTATATTAATACGAAAGCCTTTTGTATCCAATACAAAAAGTGATATAATATTAGCACACATCCAGGCACAAAATGACAGTCATTTAACAAAAGTGTCTCATTCGGCAATGAGATCTCGCATACTCCCACTGCAACTGCATCCAGAGAGTCTCCACTCCGAATCGCAACTGCATCTCTCCAGGCTTCAGTCTTCTACTTTCCTTCAGCACCTGCAACGAATTGCAAATGTGAATGGGACAAGCAAAATCTAAAATCCAGTTGGATGTTACAGTTTCACAAGCCAAAGATAAATCAATAACTGGAAAAATAAATGTACCTGATGTAGATGCTCTCTCCCTCCTCAGCTGGGCTATGTAGTCAGGACAGTTCCTTTTCTAGTGCCCGACTTTGCTGCAGTGATGGCACTTGTCTTCAGAAGCCCTTGGGCTTTGCTATCTTTGCCTGTGGTTGAGGAACGAGACCCTTCTTCTTCTTCCCTTTCTTCTTCTTTCCCTTTGACCAAGTCTGGGAAGAAGCAGAAAGTGAAGTAGGTCTAGGAGTGGAGTCGGTACTCCCTTCTTGAGGTCCTCTTCTACCGTGAGCAACATCCTATGCAGCTCTTGGTAGGTACAGATAATCTCGTTCATGTTGAAATACATCACAAACTGGCGATAAGAAGCTGGGAGCGAACCAAGAATGACAGTCCTACCGAGAATGTCATTCAAAATGAGATTATGTTGCCTCAGTTGATCGATCAAATCGATCATCTGAAGAACATGTGGGCTAACAGCTTGCCCCTCATCCAACCGCGCATGGAACAGTTCCATTGCGACCTTATGAACAACAACTTGTTCTTGGTTCTCAAACGATTATCTTAATCGTGTCATCATAGTATAAGCATCTGACATGCCATAATACTGTTTCTTGAGTCTCGGTGAAAGCGAACTTCAGATGTATGATTTAACCCTTAAATCATCATCATTCCAAGCTTGGAAGACTTCACGTTCTTCCGGTGTAGCGTCCTCTGCCACAGTAAGGGTAAGGGGCAGTGGACCCTCAAGAACATATCCTAACCTCTCGGAATCGAGAGGACAATTCTCAAATCCAGATCCCAATCGGCGAAGTTATCAACGCCTTTTAGTTTGTTCGCATCAAGCATACGCGCAAACTGATTTGTGGATGGTGCCGCCATCGCAAATCTATCATATAGATCACGAAAAACGGTTAGCAGAAATTTATGCAGTTTCATATAATATCATAAGCATAAACTAGATCATGGATTTTTAATCTAAAAATGCCCCTCCCACTAAATCATGCAATACTGTAATCCCCAAACAGAATACAAATATTTAATAATTAAATTAAATACAAATAGTGAAAGATGGACCCGTGAATATATTCAGCTCACAGCAGAGGCACGGTCTCGCCTACATATATTCATCAGGTAGACAACTCATTTGTCAATCACTCACTAGTGACTCCTGGGTTTCCGGTCATGGTCGTTTCTCATTGTCACTGCTAAGGCAAGCCCACAAGGAGACGTACCAAGGTTAAACTCGTCAATGATAAACTCAAGTTACTTGCGTAACCCTGACAGCTAGGGCACGTTCAGTATTCCGCTTTCGCTTGAATTTATCTAGTATCTGATATACATCCGGTATAAATAAATCTCTATAGGCTACACCCTCACAACAGAGGCACAGTCTCGGATGTAGTTAAAGAGAAATATTTATAAACCGTATCGACAAGACGGACCACATAACATGCATCAAATACATAATTACATTTAAACCTTATTAATTATGGATTTTCCGCTAAGTGTCATACACCATAAAACTAATCAAATTAGATTATAAATGCATGTATAAAGTCAAGAAAACATGATTAAACATTGAATTAAAGGGCTATATAATATTAGGGGGTTTAGAATCAGACTAGCTCTGATACCATTTTGTAGGGGTTTTATTGCGGAAATCCGGTAACGCAGCGGAACAGTGAAAATTAAAATTTTCCAATTTCAAAAATTTTTCTCGGATTAATAAAATAAACTTATTTATTTTATTATCCAATAATCAAATTATGAAATAAAACACATTAAATCAAATTTATATAAATTTACCGAATTACCCATAAACCAAGCATTTTGTTTATTTTTAATCCGAAATTGTTCAAAATAATTTTAAATGATTCAAAATCATTTCTAATATGAATTTAACATATCCCAAATGTCAAATACAATTAGCAAATTAAATTTCCCAAAAATAGCCCAAGGCTGTGAGCTACCAAAGGAGGGGAAATGTGCATTTTGCACTTTCTATGTTCAAAACACATCAAGTTGAAATCCAATCAACATCAGATTTCATATGTATCTTATACACATCAAAATACACAACATAAATGAAAAGCCCCAAATTTGGAAGTGGTCTTAAACCCTAATTTTTCAATTTCTACAAATTGGACATATTGATCAAATTAACAAAATCCAATACTTCAATCATGTTTCTTTCATTCAAAACAAGTCTCAACACAATGAAAATTATAGATCAAATATAGGTCATTTAAGAGTGGGTCAACAACTCTAGATTAGCAACAATGTTCTAAAATCATGAAAAGAATGCTAACAAGCTTATTAGCAACATCCTTTCAACTTCATACATGCTTAACCCATTCATCAAACTTTCATCCATCAAAAGCACAAAGAATAGAGAATAGAAAAACTTAAGAACATCACAAGATGTTGCCAAGAACAGAGGAACATTTTTCTCTAATGGCAGTTGGAAATACTTACTTAAGTCCAAACTTTCTTTGATTTTTCCTTTTCTTTCTCTCTAGCTTCTTTGCTTTCCTTTAATGGAGTTTTGATAAAGTGTTTCAAGTTAATGGAACCCTAAAATTAAAAGAAACAATATATACTCCCACTTTTTGCCTTGGCCGAAAATATAGCATATATAAATATCAAGATATTTATTTTTGTTTCAATTAATTTCAACTTATCAACTTGTCCACTTGGTTAAAATGATCATTACACTTTAATGAATAATTCAAACAAGTCAACAATTGCAACTAAGTCATTAAATAAAATATCATAACTTAAAATGTTCATACTTTAATTATTTAATCATTTAACAATTAAATAAATAATTAATTAATTAAATACAAATATATTAAATATATGTATTATATTTACATTAAATATTAAATACATATATATTTTATGATATTAGTCAAATATCTCAATTTGACAATTAATTAATGTGTATTTGAATTAATCTAACATTAAATGCAAATACACAAAAATTAAGGAAATGACTATCGAGTCCCTACACATGTATTTTGCGTTTAACCTTTAAACGACTTTATAAATAATCAGTATCATTTATAAATGACTCCCTAGTGCTCTACGAGTATATTTCATTAGTGAGACTCTCTAGATTCAAGCATATCCGTCACGAAATCCAATTTCGTATCCATAATTTATCCACCCGTAAATTATGACGATCACGGATAAACTCGCTGAATCATACAGGTCGAGGTCATGCCAATGTATAATTCCTCCGTCACATGTATCCGGATAAATCCCAGAGATATAGATGTAAACGTCAAATCTCTATATGGATTATTCAGTCGACTATTCTATTAGCAATCTCAAAAAGAACATTTAGAACTAACTTCTAAATTGTACCACAGGCCCATGGTTTTTATCTGATTGCTAATCATATGGACTACCTATGCTCTGATACACAGAACTGACGGATCCTATCTCGATACACACAGGACACCCTGAGGATCTATCTACACCCAACGAACATGCGGAGGTCTGATCTTAATAGATCGGTGACGTGACTGTCATCTAAGTGTAGAAGATGTCTCATGCGCCCACAGTGGTATCTCAAGTCAAAGAATCACAAGTGCTACTCAACCCGATAAGATTCTTATTGACGTTGGTGTACTATCCATTAAGAATCTTCGGTGAGTCGTTCAGTGTTTATCCGCTATAAACACCTACACGTCTATACTAGTCTCCAAGACTTATGGTTCATTGAGAAATCATTGGAATCATATATTCCAGTATACGACATGTACCGGTCTCAACGGGTTTACTATACTGACCAAGTAGTGTAAACATTTACCAGGAACTGTCTGAGAATAACAACGTCATGATACAACTCAATGTCAGTTGCGACGCTTTTGCAACTGCACCATGACTAGTCATTCTAAGGTCATTACGTCTTTACCATATTAAAAGATAGATTATATTATAGAAACTGCATATATTATTCAAAATAATAACATTTTGCAGAAGTATTCATAAAGAAATACAACCGGGAATTGGCGCTCTGAGCACCAACCCCAACAAAAGCTTCACCCTTCCCCAGCAGTAAATTAACTACTGAACATAAAAGAAAAGAAAAGTAAATAAAATAAAATAAATTACGGAAAGTAAAAGTGTATAATTAAAAGTACTAAAAGTAAAAATGTTTAATTTAAATTACAAAAACTTAAACAAACAAGATGCAATCCTTAAAGTCCTTACAAAAACCTAAGGAAGACAAGATTTGAATCCTGAAATCGAGCTGAATTTATAGGCACCATTTGGCTCCACGCGTCGCGACGCGCAACCCTTTGCGCATCGCGACGTGCCGTGAATTGCGGTGACATTTACGGATCGGCTGACACGTGTCCTGGTGGCGCTGGCAACTAAATGATTATGCTGACGTGGCGATGACATGTCGATGGTGATTGTCGGCAGCGTGTGATGGTGACACGTGGCATAAGATGATTGGCTGATGATGACGTGGCTGACACGTGGCAAGCTGACTCGGCATGTGACTGATGTGGATGCCACGTGGCTGACACATAGACGACGCGTGGCGATGGCGATTTTCGGCAGCATGTGATGATGACACGTGGCACGGCACACGTTAGCGGATCTGCTCTGATGTTGACACGTGGTAGGCGCACGTTAGCAAAGGCGCATGTTAGCAGACTTCTCAATTTTGACACGTGCCTCAGCGCATTTAGCATGATTCGGCACACGTTAGCAAGGTCTGGCGCACGTTAGCGGTCGCGACGCAGAAGGCTTGAGCGTCGCGATGCCCAAATTACCATTTTGCCATTTTTGTCCGTTTTTCATTGTTTTGGCCCTGAATTGCTTCCAGTAAGTCCTGAAACTTTATTTATCTACAAAATAACACAAAACACATCAAAATATTTACAAAACTCAAGAAACTATACAAAATATTAGGTCAAATGGGTGAGAAATAGTGATACATTTAACACTCATCAGTACTATATACATGAATAATATATATTACATACATGAATAGTATTATACTGTATTTTTGAAGTATCTGTGAACAGTAATCCTAAACCTGAAGCGCTGATACCACTGTTAGGGGATCGTGGGCTGAAGCTAGCATGCGAGTAAAGTGAAATTGAGAACAATTGTTAGTTCAGGAAGTGTTGTCTATCATATTAACAATATAATAATAATTAGGAGGCTTAGCCTACCATAAATATTAACAATAAAAATAAAGCAATGAGACACAGATATAACGTGGTAAAACTCTCAATAGAGGGAAACATCAACAGGCAAATATAGAAGGATTTCA